>JAODLL010021879.1:0-25656 GCA_026546735.1 Forbesichthys agassizii
AGTGATGAGATCCCCAGGTCACCGAACCGCAACCCCTCCCCACCACGACTACGCCTCAATATCCTGTCCATGAATATCACAAACGGGATTGGTGATAAAGCGCAGCCCTGGCGGAGACCAACCCCCACATGAAACGAGTCTGACTTACTGCCGAGAATCCGTACACAGCTCACGCTTTGGGCATACAGGGATTGGATTGCCCTTCAAAGGGACCCCCTCACCCTATACTCCTGCAGCACCTCTGACAGTATCTCCCGGGGAACCCGGTCATACGTCTTCTCCAGATCCACAAAACACATGTAGACCGGAAGGGCATACTCCCAGGTTCCCTCCAGGATCCTTGCGAGAGTAAAGAGCTGGTCCGTAGGAGCACCCAAACCTCTCCACCACGGTAAGGTGATGGTTCCCGGAGAGCTAATGCGTTACCTGATAAAATGTATATTTTACCATGCTAAATTATGATTTTGGCACTTATGTAAACCAGTTACCACACAAAATATTTCATTAGGTAAAGCATTTGGAATACGCTTGTTAACTAGGTACTAGTACCTAGGCGTACATAATGCAATATAACGTGTCTATAAGTTCTTATGTATTATATCTTGTATCCAGTTTTGTCTCCTTTTCTCCTTCTCCACCACTTTTTCGGTTGGACAGGATATGAGAGAAAATCACATATCGTACAGGTAGCAAGATGTGAGGCATTATGGGGCATTATCAGGGGAAAATAGGTAAACGGTTGAATCCTAATACTCAAGTGAATCCTGTCACACAACAGCTATAAGGTCAGAAATAACATGAACTTATCTTATAGCAATGCAAAGTCTTGAATGTGCTCTTCTCTATAGGTGGGATGCTGCATAAGCTGTTATAATACAGGAAGGAATTACAAAGAAAAATATATATACACACATTGCACCTAGCTAATATGTAAAGAAAACAACCAGGAATTCTTACCTCCAACTTTGTTTGCAAGCAGTCGTCCTCAGAAGGTGTGTCTGTGTCCTTTTCTGCCCGTCCATCCGTTGGAGGTCTCTACATGTCTGTACATAGTGCAGCATCCAGCAGAGGTATGGCCTGAGACCTGGACCACAGAAGCCTATAGCTTTTTCTTGCCTTTTGTTTCAAGAATAACCCATTTGTCATTTCAGGAGAGTCGAGTGCTACGCACAGTACCTCTTCTTGCTGCCTGCTTGTCACCAGGGAAATGCAATGTCTTAGTGGGACGGCGGTTCAGTGAAGAAAGGTACATTCCAATATAGTTACCACTTATTGTGCAAGTAGCGCTGTGGACTGTTTGATTGAACTCTTTCTCTGACCGACAGGCACCCAGACCTGGCTGCAGTGTGTCGGGATAGCAGAACCTTTATCCTGTACCCAGGCCCAAATGCACAAAACCTGGAAGACGTGGTGCATAACACGACAGAGCAAAACTGGGAGGCGGACACTGGAGGGTACAATGTCATCATAATAGATGGCACCTGGAGTCAGGCGAAAGACATGTTTCTCAGGAATAGTCTGCTTCACCTGCCTAAACAGGTGTGTGCCTGTGTTAGTCGTTCTGGAGAACGCTTGTTAACTTGAAGCTCAAAACAAACACCCTCAGAAGCACCTCCCTACACATCAGAACGCATTGCAAAGCCTAGAGCTATCGAAATGTGTGGAGATATTTGGCGAATTTGCCAAAAATAGTTTATTGGCTTACAATCGCATACTATACCTTTTTTAACTGCATATACCTTTTACCTGCTATAATGTCAAAGGCAGATTGTATAGTTTACCTGCAACTCTTTGCAGTAAGCATTGGTTTATACTTTAAACGAACGCTGGGACTTTTTGAAAGGTTCCATACATTGTTTAATTAAATGTTTTCTATAGCCTACTAGGAATTCGGGGTGTAACATTTCTGAAACAGAGATCGAAACAGCGATACAATCGTCCACTGTTTCGTGTCATGGTTCCGCAAGACAGAACCGCGGTCCGCATGCGCCCAACCTGCAGCCTGTTGAACACTTGTATACATTGCTACTGTAACTAAACTTCATTTCACATTTAGCCTAACGCTAGATTAGAACCACTGAGCCTTTCTTTAGGCCACCAAGCGACATATAGAATGCATGTGTCCTCATCATGGATAACCCCCGTCACCACGATGTCGGATTATGGCAACGAGTCTATTGCAATTCGCTGTTTTACTCATTGTGGCATAATATCACGCTTTATTTAGAAACATCAATGTGTGCACGTGTCATTTTGCTTAGAAATGATGAGGTGCACAGCATTAAGCCCTATGCACACTGCAATCCAGAGCTGAAGCGCACACTGTTTTGGGACCGTTGCTTTGCACGTGGACAGCCGGCAGATTTTATCCCCCCCGCCTACCAGCACGCTCGGTCAGTTATGTCATGATAGCCTACTTGTTGCACTGCCTGGATCGTGCAGTGTGAACATGATATTATGCTTGCTGCTGGTCAGTAAATGTGTAATCACTAATATATTAACATATTATGGCAACAATTCAGGCGAGCAACAAACTTACATGTTGGGCCGTTTTTGAGGAAATGGTGGGCAGAGGGAGTGGGGCAAAGTTACAAGCAAACGGCTTTCTTTTAAATGAATAGGCTACTTGTAGTGTTTTACCTGCTTCTACAACGTATTTCCATTTAATTCTATGTAAAAAGCACTTGGAAAAACACGAGGCGGGAAAAATATACTCCTGAGAAAGAAAGAAAAAAGTTTGTGTCCGCCTCGTCTAAGTAAGCAGCGTCGGCCTCGCTTGCAGTGTGCTTAGACTCATTTGTTAACATGGGAGCGGATCCAAAGCGGAAACACTGCGTCAGCTGTGCCACGGCCTTTACGCACACACACAAACACACACAAACACACACACACACACACACACACACGTGAAAAGCTGCTATTGTGGGCTACAGTCATCGCCGGGGTGGCTTGGGCATGACGCAGCAGTTATACCTTTCATGTGGCTCTCTCACAAAGCCTACATGGTCTGAAACATGGCGTCATGGTATGAACCGTACCGTTACACCCCTACTAGGAATTCTGAATTGGTGTGTATGGGTCTTTCTGCGGCACAGTGACTGCTTTTGTGAACCAGGTGCAGCTCAGCACGGCTCTCTCAAGTCAATATGTGATCCGCACACAGCCCACCAACATGTGTCTGTCCACGCTGGAGTGTGCTGCGGTCACACTGTCTCTCCTGGAAGGTGATGCCAACATCACCCAGGTAAGCCTCCTTCATTCACTGCAAAAACGACATCTAACTCAGTGTGGTAGTACTGTTTTTAGATTTAACATCTAGTTGGACTTGTTTCTAATATAAATGGCTTTTCTATTGACTTAAAATAAGTGAACATTTACATAAATTAACTCATCTTACCAAGCAAATCTCACTTACTGCACTTGCAGCCAATTATGCTTGTTTTAAGCATAATCAAGCTCATAACTAATAATTTTGCACTTATATTTGAAATGGTTGTGTTTGTGTGTGAACAGAGAGCTTAGTTTGGTTTTGTGTTCTGTGTGTGTGTGTGAGCTTGAATCACTGTTTCTACTCACACAGGTGTTATTGAGGCCCCTGAGAGCTCTTTGCTCTTTCCAGCTACAACACGGTGCACAGGTTCATCACAGCAAAGAACACCTACTGAGGAATGGCCTGTATGACAAACCCATGCCTAAGAACAAGCGAAAGATCAAAAGGATGGATAAACTTCTCACTGACCAAGCCATTTGTCCAAGATGAGAAATTGACTTGTTTTGGAAAAGAAAGGAATCTTTCGTCGGCAGGCTGCATCAACAAATATATATATATATATATATATATATATGCACACACACACCTTGTATACCTTTATTTTTTTAAATTTCATTGAATTTTTTTTTTTTTGTGGAATTTATAAGGACTATGGCAACTGGCAAGGTAGAAGGTAGTACACTATTCCTAATTGGTCTACAACATACCATTAAAACTTACAATCAAAGTTGAGTTACTGTACTATGAAGTATCCTGTACATAAAGTGGGGATGTGGGGGCCTTGTGAGAATTTAGTATGATCCTTCAAAATACATTGTAGGCCAATTATTCATCTATGCTTAGGCTACAGTGGAACATTGAGTGATACATTTAAACTTGATATATGTGGGGAGACTGAATTGCTATATAAAAATGTTCATATCAGAGAACTTGTCTTGGAAACTTTTCTTCATTCATAGCCTCACCTCACAAAATGCTAATCTGGAATAACACAGATTACTGTAAAAAATACATTACTGTATGTATTTCAAATAAAACCAAGGATTTATTTTTTGAATGTGAGAAGACAAACATTTTAAACTAATCTAAATGGTTATCTTTTTGATCATCCTAATGTTACTCATTCATTTGTCCTGAAAGATATATTTTTTATTATAATACTACAAACAAACCTCTATAATACACTGATTTTTGTTTTGTTTTATATGCAACATTTTTCATTAACAAAGATGCAGCCCTTATTTTCCCATTTTGAATTAGAAATGGTTTATCTTCTCAAATAACTTAAATTGATTAATAAAAAATAAAAAAACAATAGGCTTCAAAGCCCAATTGAAGTACATGTTATTGCACATAAAACAAATTCCCTTTCATTGTAAAATGATTATAATTTACATTTCGTGTGTGTGTCACTCGTATATTGATGCATGTTTGAAACCTGATTGTAATGTTTTGTGCTATTGTTGTATTACTTGAAAATATAATAAAGCAAAAAATATATAACAGTAAAGAAACTTAAATTAAGATACAGATATCTTGAAACATAAAACACAAAATAAATAATCAAATGTTACACCACAAGGTGGCAGTATAGGTCATGGATTCATTTTTAAAAAATTGTATGGAACATTATTGTTTCCGTCTTTATTTTTATTTGAGAAATGTGTGGAGTTATTTTATAAATACTAGTGCTCTATATAAAAAAAACGATACCTTATACAAAGAATTTTGAAATAATTATAAATCTATAAACAGCAAATAAATACAACTGCGCCGCTGGTGTAGTGGTATCATGCAAGATTCCCATTCTTGCGACCCGGGTTCGATTCCCGGGCGGCGCACAGATTTTTACTGCAATACAACGTTTTTCATTTTGTTTCATTATTCTGAATCCGATGCTAGTAACAAAATGCATTTATTATTGCAGCAATAGGCTTCAAAAAACAATATTGACCTGCAGTATTTTACTAAGTGCAGAACATGGATTGCGCATGCGACACATGTTAGGGTAGTAGGCTGTAGTGGCGAAATTGGTCTATGAGGCGGAAATTGTTTGCTTTTTTTGTTGCATAATGGTACTACGTCTGGTTGCAACATCGCCCGCCAACAATCATTTCACTAGAATTGTGACGCTTGTTGGCATTGTATACGGCATTGAAATCATGCATTTGTCTTTATAAATGTTTATTTTTCTATTTTACCAAATGCAATATATGGATTAGAAGAAAATCGGTAGTTGACGCTGTGATATTGGTAAAGGAACATTTTTTGGCGCGGGAAACAATTTCGTCATGACACCTGTCTCCGCCATCTTTATTGCTTAGTGTCTATTGTTCATACTGGAGTTGTGACCCTGCAGATCAGTTTTACTGCGCAATAAAATAATTTCACCACGATACTCGTGGATTTGCTCTCAGGGTTGAATCGCACACTAGACCAGAAGGATTAGCAGAATGGACGACGAACAACCCAAGACATTGTAAGTGTATAATACCGTTGGTAACAAAACCCAACTGCTAGTATTTTCCCTGCCATACATACTACCATTTCATGGACGCTTTTGTGGCAGTGTAGTGTACCGTACTGGCTAATTTAGTAGCGACCTGTGATAGAAATTATTGTGATGTTTGACACATTGTTATCATTAACTTCACGCTAGAAGGCCGAACTCTCTTTCCTGTTTAAATAAATACCGGTACCGTACTGGTACAGTACTGTTTCGGTATATGAATGCACCAAGGCTTGAAAGTCAGCCATGCTAACGCTAGCCGTCTCGTCGTCCAATACCCAACAATGATATAGCCTGGTTGTTCCCAATTCCTTTTGAGTGCTATAACGGGCATGTTCTAATCGTCGACGGTAGTGTTAGGTGTTGTTAGGCATATCAAATTGTCCCGTTTGCAAATGAATGTTCGCAAGTACGGTACGGTAATCAGACTACTATAGCATAGCCAGTATACGGTAGTGATGGTGCCGATACTGCTCGGCTAACCTCGTGGGCAGATTACACCAAATACTGACAAAAATAATGAGTAAATCCACATGATTTAAATCGTTTCTTTTCAATTATGTATTCGTATTGTGTAAAATATATATCAAAACGTCACGTGGCAATAAATGATGACTGGCGCTATATTTATTAGGTAACATAAGCCGGTTGACGAAAGCACTCAGGCCTCAGACTAGTACCGTACCGGTGTACGGTAGCACACTGTCAAACAGGTCTAGAGAGCACTTCTCGCACATAACATAATGTGTGTAGGCCTTTTTAATGTAGCTGTATTTTGGTATTACGTTAATATATGCTATTCTATTTGTAATAAACGTATCCAAAATCTTTCTTCCAACTAGTCTAATTTCTTTCTTTCTGTAACATCAGACTACCCTCCC
Organism: Forbesichthys agassizii; assembly: GCA_026546735.1. Lineage (NCBI taxonomy): Eukaryota > Metazoa > Chordata > Actinopteri > Percopsiformes > Amblyopsidae > Forbesichthys > Forbesichthys agassizii. The sequence continues at coordinate 6,662 of JAODLL010021879.1, forward strand.
AGGGAGCATGCCATTTTAACTTTCGTTATTATATCACGGGGTGCTTGGTATGTGTTAATATATTATCCTTTTTCTGTATGTGCAGGTATGTGGGGAATCTGTCCAGGGATGTGACAGAGGCCCTCATTGTGGAACTATTTTCCCAGATTGGCCCTTGCAAGAGCTGTAAAATGATAGCAGATGTGAGGTTACTTATTATACTGTGCCGTCATTACTTTGGGAACTGTTTAGTCCAGTGAAAAATAGTATCTAAGCGTGTCAACTACATAGCAGCCCCTTTTAAAGTGTTTTACCCATTGTTACACTAACTTTGTTACCTTAATATCCACTTTTCAATTTCCATTAGACGGCAGGTAATGATCCATACTGCTTTGTGGAGTTCTACGACCATAGGCATGCTACTGCCTCTCTTGCAGCCATGAATGGTCGGAAAATAATGGGTAAGGTAAGCTATCATATGTACTGGGTGAGTAGGGTAAGACAGGGTGGGGAAGGGGAAGCGTAAGAAGGATGACAATATCGGCGTCATTCATATAACTAAGCCTTTTGACATGATTCTACATTGTAAACGAGATTACTCGTTGAACTCAGTCAAGTCATTGATTATTTACAGTGTGTGCCCTTAAGGTTTGAATGAATAGCCTAACCATTTCTAGAGCTTCCAATAACAACAAAACAATTGCTATTTCTGTGTAAAATATTTCAAATAAAAGTATTATTCTATAGAGGAGCAACTAAAATAATGAAACTATGCATCCCACTGAATAATTTAAGTGTAAATCGTCTTTCAAAGTCTTTGAGAATTTACCAAAGAAAAGGTAACTTTTTTTCTTTTTTGTAATTTTTTTTAGATAACACTATATACTGTACTTATTGATACAAATTTTTTGGTATTAAATAATTGTGACTCATGGTTTTGTTCACTCTCTGGAAAGCCACTTGGGTTAAATGAACAGGTTTTATGTCAAACATTTGAATGTCTTCCTTGCTTAACTATGTTTTTAGTCAACATCCATTTCCAAATGTTAGGGAAACCACTAGTGAGGGATGTCTTCAAATTCTCCTCCTTCATATAAAGTTGATGATGGATATGACAATGCTGGATTGTCTGACACGATGACCTTCTAATGTGACTTGTAATATTATAATTGACCAATTTATATGTGTGGAGGGAAGTATTTGACTTACTTTCATTCATGAATGCATGTTATATGTACCTTAGCTAACATATTTAGAATAGATGCAGTGTGTGGCTCAGTATTTGTCATGTTATGGTCTGCGTTATTTGTTCATATATTTAGTGGCATCGGTAGCATTCATTTTAACATGGCCCTGTTATGTAACATTCTGGATGTGACCTTCTCCCATCTACATGACATATTTCCTCTCTTCCCCCCTACATATTTACTATGTGTTCTTTTTTCAAAATTCTTTGCATATAGAATCCAAATAAGACATTTAAGACACATTCAGTTGAAAATATTTTATCCTCAACAGGTAATGAAGGACCATTTGAGGAGTATTACAAGTTCGTAAAATTCACTTGTTTGTAAGTCGCTTGTTATTTGGACCTTACTTCCTAGAGTTTTGCTCAAAAAAATCTTACTTGACTTGATCCTGAAATGTTCATAGATATGAACATGAAATATTCTCTCCAATGTTTTATTTATTCATATTATAAGAAACAGTATATACATTTGATAAACTATGGATAAATCGATCAGTAGAGGTTTAAATCCCCATGGATTTTTTTTTTTTTTTTAAAGACGACCATCTTTATGAAATCTTTTCTTCTTTTTTTTAACACAAAGTATAAGAAAGTAAAACTGGTGTGAAAAGTAATCTAATCAGCAAACACCACACATACTTATGCTTTCAATCTGATTTCTCACTCTTCACTTGTTTCTGCTTTGCCCCTCTCTCTCAATCTGTCTCTTGTACAGGAGGTCAAGGTCAACTGGGCAACAACCCCGAGCAACCAGAAGAAGGATACCAGCAGTGAGTAGCCATCTGGTATCAGTTCTCAAAATAATGGCAACACAATGGTTAAAGGAACAAGGGCCAATGCATTTTTCTACAACAGGGCTGCACAATACTTGATAAAATTATGATAATTTTCGATATCTTTTTGTTTATGGGTTAAATGCTTAGCTGTAAGGCAAATACTTGTGAGATGTCACAAATGCCTTTTATTTAATAGCATTTGGTCAAAATAAAGTTAAAATACATGGTACTTTTGCCTGGTAACAAATTCACATGACAATGACAGAATACAGGTAACATTTCCAATAGCCTACTACAGTTAACACGATAGCAGACTGAGTGAACACACTGCTGAACAAGATGTAGGCTACACAACTTTGCAGAATTAAATGAAATATCTTTATAAAATATACATACATCTCTGAGAATACTCTTGTTTCACACAATAGAGCTTAACAGTGACCTCCCACTTTTTTGGGGGTTCTGGTGTCGGAGGTATATTTCCCATTCATTTTATCCATTGACTTTTCATAAAAATTTTACATAAAGTTTTTAAGCATGTAACCAAGCCATCGAGCAACGAGAATGATTGTGACCATAAACTGAGTCTGAGTAAAACAAATTTGGAAAATCAAAACAAAAATGGAAAAGGTTCACAGAACAGTTGTGTATATATACTAGGCACCTAGCTGCATCTACTTCATGGGATCACAGTCACATGCACACCAGAACGCTACTGACACCTACTGGTGGACATAAATATAGCCTTCATAAATTATAGTAAAATAACACATTTGATAGTTTTCTTTCTTTATTTGGCTGTGATTTCACATTTTCTGGTTTGTAATATGGCTAAAAGATGAACATTTACTTTTCTCTAAAATATTTGTTTGATATGAGATTTCATAGACTTGGCAAGTGCATTTTTCAGAAGTTTGTAAGTTCTCCGATGTGGCTGTTCTCTGCAGTTTTTCTGAGGCTTATTGTTCATATTGGAATTATACCGTATTGACCGAAACTAAGAAATATATTGTGATATAAATGTCAGCCCTAATTTATACTGAGATTAGGTGTACACTCAGGTGTACCATGTACTCTATTTACTAATTATGTGACTTCTGAAGGCAATTGGTTTCAACATATTTTATTTGGGGGTATCAGAGTAAAGGGGGCAAAATACTTTTGCACGCAACGCGTTTTTTTATTTGTAAAATAAATTAAAAACCATGTATAACTTTTCTTCCACTTCACAATTATGTGCCACTTTGTGTTGGTTTATCACATAAAATCCCAATAAAATGAATTTACGTTTGTGGTTGTGACATGACAAAACGTGGACAAGTTCAAGGGGTATGAATACTTTTGCAAGCCACTGTATTTGTTAACCTGTATTTTCTGGCTGACCTGTGAACTAATTAATGTCATCTTGTAGTTAGCTAAGAGTTATTTCAAGCTAACATTAACACACATTTATGGAAATTCAGTTGGCTCAAATGTGGTAGCAGTTCACTTATTTCATAGTGAAATAAATGTAATGCAATAACAAATTGACTAATGCTAACATTGTTTGATGTTGCTGGCCTGGTATTTACCACACCTCAGTTTTTTAACTGGGCCAAGTTGATCTACAGAGACATCAGTGGATGTATTTAGGGAAGGTAGGCTTCACACATTTGTCATTTTTTTGGTTTCAGGAAGATGGTGCGTTCACAGTGATTTGCTGCCTCTCATAGTGCATTAACAGGACTGCTTATTCAGATTAGAGTATACATTTTCTAGGTATATAGCCAAATCAACAGTACTTTTTGCAAATCGACGTATTTATGTAACCGGTGACTTCGGTTACGTCAACTAATTGTCCCAGCACTAATCTCTGCAGTTTTTTGGAACTTATTAATGTGACCATACCTAATGGAATGCATAACACCATATCAATCATGGTGTTGAAAAACATGTATGGTTTCTTTAAGATAACTCTTCCGAAAGAATGGTTATTCTAGCATCTTGCCAGACATATTTAACAAAATACAAAGGTAGGGAATTAAACATTTCCATGTGTTTTGTTAGGTAGACTAGTTAGCTTTGTTTACTTTGCAGCAGTAGCACCGATCATAAGACAAAGTATGAAGCTGCCTCACCAATTTTTCTTGATAAATGATCAAATATAATATCAAACGGTAAATGTTTTTCTATCGTCATACGATGTATATCGTCATATCGCACAGCCCTATCAACAACTAACTTTTTGTTTGAAAATGTGCATGCAAAATTGTGGCCACAAGATTAACTTGCTTTGTGGTCAGGGTAAAATATTTAACTTTGTCTACCCCTGCTCATAATCCAGACATTCTGATGGCTTGTTTTCTTTGGCATAACAATGGCTGTATGAGATAATGGCAAAATTACCTCTAAAATACCTTGCATTATGCACTTAAATGGTGCTGAAAATAGCAGTTTTTCAGTTGTTATTCAGCATAAAGGGCTGTATAAGACAACGGCAAAGTTGACTATAAAACAAAAAAGAGGTAGGCCCATCTTAACTAGCTACAGTCTAGATGCACTTACTGGGTATGTGAAGGTGAAGTCAGTATGGCACATGCATCCTTGTAAATATAACGTGTAATGCAACTGACTATATTTAGACAGACTGGGCCTGTCATGAAATGTCAAGGTGAAAACCCGGTTCCAGTCACTTAACTGGTCGCTTGGTGCTTCTCAAGAAATATATGCTTTTCAATCCATATCTCATCATAATCACTGGTTTTGTCATTAATGTAAAGTTGCTATACAATCATTTGGGTCATTCATTTGTTTTTGGATCAGATTTTAGAATCTAGCATCATAAATCGCTCTATATTCAGGATTATTAAAATCAGCTTTGATTGAACATTTATTTTCTTTGTCACATAACACAGTTAAGTAATCACAAATGTAAATGTGTTTTAGATCACTTCCATGTCTTTGTTGGAGATCTAAGTCCTGAAATCACCACAGATGACATAAAAGCTGCTTTTGCCCCGTTCGGGAGGATATCGTAAGTGTGTCCTATTACTCGAAGTTCAACTATTTGCCGGATAGCAGGACTATCGTGTTCTTATTTGCTAAATGTGCATTCTGTTTCTTTTACAGTGATGCACGAGTGGTGAAAGACATGGCCACAGGCAAATCTAAAGGATATGGCTTTGTCTCTTTCTTCAACAAATGGGTCAGTGTTCACTTAGGCTTATGCAGTGTTAGGAGGATCATGTTTTCATTGTCTAGGCTGGATTAGGCAGGGTGAATTGTTGCTACAGCTGTGGAAAAAAGGCCTTTATTTCATGTGTGTGCTCAGGATGCAGAGAATGCCATTCAACAGATGGGAGGACAGTGGTTGGGTGGCAGGCAGATCAGGACCAACTGGGCTACAAGGAAGCCTCCTGCTCCTAAAGCTAACTATGAAAGTGAGTTCACCACACCAGGGAAGATTGTGGGAGCTCTCCTGCAGGCAAAAACGACATGCTTTGCATCTGCTTGACAAAGTCCACATCAAATTGTTTCTGGTTAACTGAGGGAAACAAATTTATGGAATGGAGAATTTGATTGTGCATTGTCTTTTTATTGCTTTTTTAAAGCTGCCAATTCTAAGCACCTATCATTTGAAGAGGTTGTGAACCAGTCCAGTCCTACAAACTGCACAGTCTATTGTGGAGGAGTAACAACAGGCCTTACAGGTAACTTCAAGTCCTTTTATTATGAAGCAAGTGATATATGTGAACTTCCTGAATGTCTTAATAATGTTGTGTCGTTCCCCCCCCCCCTTCATTAGAGCAACTTATGAGAGAGACCTTCTCACCCTTTGGACAAATCATGGAAATCCGTGTTTTTCCAGACAAGGGCTATTCTTTTGTACGGTATGTGTCCAATGCTTGTTGTGTTGAGCCTGGTCAAACATTCAGATTAGGCGGGGTTTATATTGTATTTGTATCACAAAGGACGATTACTTCTGTAAATCCACCTTGCTTCTAAATTAAACCCATTATATTTAATGAATGGAACTTCTCCACTGTTTGTAGATTTAACTCCCACGAAGGGGCTGCCCATGCTATCGTTTCTGTGAATGGTACGTCCATAGAAGGCTATGTAGTGAAGTGTTACTGGGGCAAAGAAACACCAGATATGGCCAGCCCCATGCAACAGGTGCAGATGGCACAGGTATGTTCCTTAGGACAGCAGGGTGCGGGGTTGGTCTTAAGTGTTATATTGATATTTGGGACCAGAGAGCGCATTATTTGACTAGGTTCACAAGATAAGTATGCAGGTCTGTGCTTTAGTGGTATTTGATTGGCTTAGATATTGATTGATGATTTCCTGTGGTGCGTTTCATATGCAACGTCTCCTGAGAATGCTCTTTGCTCACGCAGAACAAAGTAGGCTTTTCAGCACAGCCCTACGGACAGTGGGGTCAGTGGTACGGGAACACCCAGCAGATTGGTCAGTATGTGCCTAATGGATGGCAGGTTCCCACATACGGAGTCTATGGCCAGGCTTGGAGCCAGCAGGGCTACAAGTGAGTACAGGAAGTCTCCCTGCACACTCAGATAGGTTCAATGTCCTGTTTGTTGTCCAAGACATAATTGCATTTCATTGTTGTTTGAGGCTATATATTAAAAATCAAGCTAAATCCTAGATTCTTTAATGAAACTTCAATAAAAATCTCTTGCATATTGTGGAGCTTAATGGAGCCCAATTTACTTCCATTTATACAACGTAATCCAATAAAGCAGATGTGCAATTCCATGTGACCGTATCCTGAGTGTTATCCTTGTCTGCTGACAGTCAGTTGCATTCTGGAGGTGCTTGGACAGGCGTGGGTGCGGTGGAGCCAGGACAGGGAGTCAATGGAACGATGCTAGCCAACCAGACTGGCATGGGCACAGCTGGTTACCACACCCACTGATCTCTTAACTCCTCAAGAGCATTCTGTACTGCGGGGAACGGAGGAGTAACATCTGTCCTGGTTGATAGGTTTAGGGAGTCTTGCATTTTAATACTCCTTAACCAGCCTATACTCCTTTTTTTTTAAATTTTGACTTGGATTGGAGGGAAGGCTTTGTCATCAAAGGTGGAGAACTCTGCTGTGGGATAAGAGATTGTGTTTGTGTGTGTATAAACATATGCATTTTAACACACAAGACCATGTCCGGTTCAATACTCATGAATCAGAAAGGACTATGCCTTTTTTTATTTTGTCACAAATACTATAAATAGTATAGTATTACTTATAGTACAACTTTTTTTTGACATTGTATAAAATGAGCTTTGCCTTGTGTTTTTGTCTGGATTATTCAAATGATAAATGCAATGACGCCATGGAATCGTGTGAAATATTAGGACTTTTAGTCATGAAACACGATTTAAATGTAAATTCATTGCAATTTTTTTTTTTCAGTATCAACAAAACCAATTGCAGGGATTACTGCCACAGTTCTTACTTTAAAGGCAGACAGATATTGCACAAATACTATTACTCTTAGTTATCTTTTCACAAAATTTGATGTTGCGCGAACTCTTGGTCTTTGGAAATATTTAGCATTCCACATCTTACTTTTGGAGTTTCTTTTGGTTCGTTTTTTCCTCTGTAAATAAACAAAGCCACTTCTACTGTAATGATGCTGTATAAAGAATAAAAACGATTATTGAAGCTAGCTTGCATATTTGATGTAAGTGTTGGTGTTATGGGTAAAACAATGCTTTGGCAGTGGAATTGCTATTTGTGAAGGAACACATTTATATCTTCCAGGGCCTTCAAAGACGAGCAGTCTGTAATGTAGACTTTACGTGCATAAAACTTAAATTGACTTTAGTATCATACCCAACTGTTGCATCGTGCTGCTTTTTATAGCACAATGCAAATGAGCTGGAAGATGAGTGATTTATTTTGAGTTATAATTAACCAAACATTTTCAGAAGGCAGTGCCTATGAACATTTGAAGACTGAAAATCAAGTCACATTGATGATGCAATAACATGTTCTTTATTTGTCCCATTAAAATTCTGATGCTTTTAAAGTCTAAATGTGTATTGTCTTGCAAACATCCAGACACATCTTCAGAATCACTTAAACGTTTACGTTATATTTTATTTGGAATCATTTATTTAGCACAGCAAATAAACTCCAGTTCCCATGATTCTGCGTTCTGTAGCGGGCTGAGTCCTTTATACACGTGACCACAAGGATAGCCAATTGGCAGTGGCGTTACAGGCGCAATGCAGTTGTTGAGATGTAAGGAGGAATGGCGACGGTCGAGAGGAAGGAGGCCCAATGTACCACAACTGAAGTTGACCATACAGAAGCCGATCATATATTTGAAGGAAATGCGGTATGAACCTGTTAAATATAGTCTTATATTGATAATGATATGTAACTCAAGTTGACCTACCGTTTTTTTCCAAATATGACTTAAGAGAAACTTTAAACGAGGCAAATACGAATATTTATACTAGGAACGTGATATATTTTACTTCACTTTAGTACTGCAGTCCAAACTGCAACAAACCCTTTTTAAATAAGTAATAGTCAATAGTTTTATATGACGACTTTCCATCTGTGATAACAACCATATTAGTATCCCAATGAACAAAGCCCATACTCTCCTTATTAGGCAACTTTAAAGTATATCCAAGGACCATTCATTTTTCACCAAACTGCAAAAGGTGCCTGAATGGATTCTGAGTTGACAGTGGTCTCTCCGTCCAGAGGGCTGGCCTCAACACCAGAGGCGGGCCAGCCTAATCTGGCAGCCATGCATAAGGAGAGCAGAAGGTCCACACAGACAACTCCTGCATTCCTCTCCAACCTGGGCAAAGCTACTCTCCGTGGCATTCGCAAGTGTCCTCAGTGTGGCATCTATAATGGCACCCGTGGGTTGAGCTGCAAGAACAAAGCCTGCGGCGCTGTTCTCAGAGATGGCTCCGCTGGCAGCAGGAGCAGCAAGAGGAGCCCCATGGAGGTGGTAAAGGTCGTGATAGATGGCGGGGAGACGGAAGACGATGACGGAACATCCGTGGGTGTGTCGGGCGCGGATGCCCAGGTGTTCTCTGTGTGTGTTAGAGGCAGAGGAGTCACAGCCCCTCACTTTGGCTTCGTGGAGCTGGTTCCCACGGATACTGCCATAGCAACGGGCGACGGTGCCACGCTGCTGACGAGGATCAACCTGGGCCGCTGTTTCTTACCGTCCTGCAAACAGGGTCAAAGATCAGGCCAGCTGTCAGCTGGGAATGCCTCCAAAGCGGCCAAAGCGGCCGTGTCCTCGGACAGCCTCTGTGCCCACATCAAGCAGGCCATGGAACGCCCCGGCCACGCATGCCCCCTGACGTTGAAGAGCTCCGTACTGGAGGGTCTGCAGGTGTCGGCCCAAGCCAGGGAGGAGCTCTGGAGGCTGGCCACGGAGACCCCAGGCCCCCTTGTGCAGCGCGTCTCCAACGACACCCTGGTGGTCAAGTGCCACGTCGACGCCCATCACCCTCTCGGGCTCCTGCATGTGACGGTGGCGTCCGGGGCAACGCACGACCCCTCCACGGTAGAGGGAGCAACGGGAAGAGAGCAGGCTGTGTTTCACTGCACCTGCCAGGCCGCGCCCCAGCGAGGCAAGCCCTGCCTGGATGGGACCGCCCAGCCCTGGCCGCGCCACTCCTCCTCCGGAACCCCCTCTCCTTCCAGCTCGGCCATGCCCGAACCCTGCATCCACTTCTACGCCTGCGTCTGTGCGATCGCTAGCGACGACAAGCTGGCCTCTGACTTTGAGTCCTTCATCAACTACAGCCAAGGTGGTATGGTAAACGTGTCTCTCTCCCTATGTAGTCACACACAGGGTGATGTTTATATTGTGTGGCCTGTTCTTTGTTGTTTCCTGGCAGGGGTACAGCAGGACACCAAGGTTATTTGTGCCCCAGACAAGGCCCTCCCTCCATTGACACCTGTCCATTCCCATCATAAGATGAAGAGACCTCATCTGGATGGAGCAACAAGTGGTGAATAACATTAAATCAAACTGTCTTTCCCAGGCCTGGTGTGTTTGTACTTGTCCCTCTCTATGGCTTATCTATGTGACCACCTTTTGTTTTCTGTTTCCAACCGGGAGCCCTTCATTAACATCATTATCCCTTCACTAGCCCCATCACTGGCCTTACCTGCTGGGTCAAGGAGACCGACCAGTGGGAAGAGAACTGGTCTGAGGAAAGCCCCTGGTGCCAGCGGGCTTGAAACCCAAGGTGCTGCCTCGCTCCTTACTGCCCCGACCCCCTCCAGACCTCCCCTCTACCTTCTCATCTTTCCATCTGTCTAAATCTGTCTGCTGTTGGAGAGTCTTGTGACTTCTAAGACATCTGTCTGCCTTTTATTTTTATTCGGCCTATTCTTATCCCACAGCAGTGATCCCTGTGCAGTGAATCAGCTAGATGTGAACTGCCTGTAGTGTTTCTTGATGTTACTTGTGTGTGTGTGTTTTAGGGAGTATCCACTATGTGGATGAGCGTACAGTATCCATGGGCTTCCATCAGTGGTTGGCCAGTGTCACAGAGAAGATACACCAGACTATGCATTATCAGTTTAATGGTAAACATCACCCTTGCTACACAATTACCATACAGTAAACTTGCTTCCATTGCATCAGAAAAATGTTATAGCTGCAGAATAATCATCTTTCTTTCAGTATTCTATGCTGAGAGGACCGAGTCATTTATGTACCAATGAATATTTGTTTTTTGTTTTTTTTATCATGAGAAAATGATACAATGTTTCCATGTTTTATTTAGGTAGGCTTACATGTAGAGACAGACATTCTGGAGAAAGCATGTTGATATTTGAACTTGATCAAAACAAAAACACCTCTCCCTTCAATGCAATAGGATGTTCCTCAGAAGCTCCGCCCACCACATTAAGCCTATCTAAGGCAAGCCAATAGTATTTATATAGCCCCTAATCACATGACAGTCTCAAAGGGCTGCACAGGGCCATATTTCACATAGAAACAAATGACACCCCCTTAACCTACTCATATGCATAATATTGATAGCTACATGCTACATTGCACAGCAGCGAAGGTAGCAGCAAGCACATGACGGTTGTGTGTTTCCAACAGGTAAACCAGATCCACTGTTGTACCAAATACCCCAGGAGTTCTTCAATACCCTGCAGAACCGTCTCTCTTTGGGCTTCAAGAAGAGGAGATTACCCAACACCACAACAAGTGTGACAGCCACATATGTTAACACAAAGACGCCTTATTTCTGTCTGTAATGGCACACGTTTGAAAATGATTGTATTGCCCACAAATCACGTAAAACACAAGTTATAGTGGTGTATTTATTGGACAGAGGAGGACGATAAGAGTTAAGATGGCTACATGGCATGTGTATGCATTTACTAAATGATTACCCTAACAGAATGGTGAAAATGATTCATATTTAAAGAGGGATTTCATGGTGATGGCACAATATTGAGTGTGCACTAAACTACACATTTAAATGCCTTCCCCCTCGACACAAGGTTATAAAACACTTTTGAAATGACATAATGATTCTATTTCTTACACATGAGCCTTTTCAATATGAGAATATATGTTTTATTCCCATTTAATTGATCTGTTCCCTTCTTTCTTCCCATGGCTGTCAGCACTTGTCAGAAACAATGGTGTATTATTATCCAAGTACACCTGGCACATTGTGAACCTGATGCAGGTCAAACGTATATTTGACACACAAGAGGTAATCCCCCCCCCCCTCTCTCTCTCTCTCTCTCCCTTTCTTTTCACTTTGCCTATGATGGATGATAATACATTTAATTTCAGGGCGCCTTCTAAAATACTCGAGGACATAAAATGCGATGTGTTTCTTACCCCACTGTCTTACTCTGCCCTCTAGCTGCCTCTGGAGTTAACTCAGAGTTTTGTGAGGAACATTGATGGCTCTTATTCTCCTTTCCATTGTCCTGAAGCTCCTCTTGAACCAGAGCTGATGGACGGCTGCAGGTCAGAAAGGCCTCATGCAATACGACCAATGGAGCTACGCACCTTTCTCAAAGTGGGTGAGTAAATGAGAGAATTCCCATGGTCAGTGACATTACAATTACGTCATTTATCAGACCCTTTTATCAAAAGGTTAGGATTACCCTAAATTAGTACAGTTATTACATGTAGCAGGTAGGGGGATAAGCATCATACAACTCCGGGGGTCGAACCCACGACCTTCCGGTTGGTGGTCCAACCCAGACCAATAGACCATCCTGCCCCCTTGGTACTTCTAATCAGTTTTAGTTTTAACAGCAGGCTTGTTGTCCATTTTGGTCCCTTCCAGGAACATACACAGCAGATCAGAAAGAGCCCACTTTGTTTGTGATTGAGTGGATCCCGGATGTTCTCCCACGGTCTCAAATAGGAGAGCTCAGCATCTGCTTTGAATTTGGCCACCAGCAGAGTGGTCAGCCAGAATACAGCGAAGGACTGCCTGGGAAAGGGGCAGAGAGAGAGAGGAGCAACCGAACCAAGGCCTCAGCAGACCAAACAAATCACAACACAGACTATTGAAGTCCTTCAGGTGGCTGTCTAGATTGTAAACAATATACTCTATGTATAGCCGGTACACTTGTTCTAATAGGAGGTCCTATTATAGGCTGTTGTGTATGCCTAATCTCTACAATGATTTTTAATGTTAAATAGTTTACAATGTGGTCATTTTTGTAAGCACACCAAAGTGAGTAACACTGAGTTACAGGTATTAATGAGCAGGCATAGGTTAAGCATCTTACATGAATGCCCATGCTAGCAGTCCAACTCATGACTGAATTTGTACATGACCCATTTATAGTTGCACTTTGCACATGCCCTGCATTTCTTGATAGTTCAAAGCCTGTATGTAATATTGCTGATATCTTTAAAATCTTTAGATGTATCTGAAAGTAGCAGCTATACTTTTTTTAGAAATATCAAACAGTACAATTTGATGAAATTGTAATTTTATTTAAAGTATTACAAAAAAAACATTCAGCTTTTAGAAAACTTTTTTGAAATTGTTTTAGCACACATTTCTCTAGTAAACTGAATTGAGGTAAATTATTGACAATGATAACACAAATAATTGGGTAGATGTTAAATGTATTAAATTTTTTTTTTTTTTAAGTAGACTATTGGAGAAAAAGGAATTGGAGAAAAAGGAACAAAGCGAATGATAGGTAGTATCAATAGAGTATCTAGGCTGCTCACTACAGTAGCCACCTCATACTTAAAAAGTGTATTTAACACAGAGTAGATTTATACATAGTTTATTATATAGTTACACTTCATTCTTCGTTATGGTTTTACCTTTTGAATAAAAAATATTACCCATAACAGGTTTGCTGGCCGGCTGGATGCAACCTCCTTGCTATTGCTCAGTCTACCACCAGGTGGCGGTATAACCACATTGTTATAATGAAACTGCTTGCTGCAACGGTTATCAAACTTTAACAGAGCAGAACCTAAACGTTTATGAATATGGTTGTCACCACTATCATCTAGGTAACCCATATGTTTATATTATACAAAGCTACTTTACCTTACTATATTAAGATCTAATGAAGTCTGCTAGTTACCACAAAAATAATTCATAAGCTACTGTAGCTATCTTTCATAATAGCATACATTTGTAGGCGTGGATCAACATCAACAACAGCTTGCACCCTTGTTTGTAACCCTGAGGACATCACAGCCTCTGTCAGCAAGGATACTGTGGGCTACCAGGCAGCTACATTTACATGTTTTACCGTATGCTACTCCACCACAGTCACACACGGAGTCGTCATCATTAGTCATCTGTCTGGGAAGCAACGACACATAGGCTACAGTAACTGACAGACTTCATTCATTGCCCTGATAACGCCAGACCCAGGCGTGACAGCAGGGAAGATTCTGAGAGAAATTGAGAATCATGTCACAGTGCAGCAGAAAAGTTGTATGATGATAAAATTGGGATTAACAGACATAACCGATAACAGCCCTAATTTGTATATTTAAAAACAACTCATTGGATTTAATAATTCTCACCACTACGTCATGAAGCAACACATTAGTTCACACCCATTGTGTCTCTCTCTCTTTCGGCACCCTGTGCGTCTGTCGATGACTGATTGATAAAGCTACTGCTACACATTTAGATGAACCGTGAACGTCTCTCGTGTCCTTCAGCGCCAGGCTAGATGTGTTTGAAAAGAAAAAATAGCATCAAATGTAATGCCTTTAGGGTAGAGAATGATTTGATCTTATGCATGCTGTTGGATGAGGAACAGAGACCTGCCAAGTCACTCAACACTCAGCAGGTCAACACTCCCAAACCAAAGCAACCTTGCAAATGTAGTGTTCCCATAATGTTTGACTAGGTTACCTTAATATAGCATTAGCATCATTATAATAAACAGACTAACAACTATAACAACACTTGGGTTTACACTTGTGCAAAGGTGAGCTTTCCCAACAGTTGAACCAGTTTATTAAAAACTTTAGAAAAAAATGTGTATACTGTAAAAGGCAGTACTTGTATAATTATAGTTACCACCTGAAAGTATGAGGTGAAGCTTCCATCATTGAGAATGCTAATATAAATGTACCACACTGGCCCTATTGTTTCTCTGTAGATTGACAAGCTCTCCTCTATTTGTGTACAGACATTGCCCTTGTTGATAGCATTGACATACATTTTGGTTTGATTCAGAGAACATGAACCCCCCTGCACCCGAGCGCCAGTGACTCCCTACCCCTTCCAGTCTAATAGGCTACACAACTGGGTCAGCAAGACAGACATCTGGGTTTCTCTGTAACACAATGGAGTTCACTAACAAGCCAAACAAAACAGTGTTTGTGAGAATTCCCTCATGGTGGATCACATGATCTAATGCAAAGCACTCAGTATACCTCCATGTTCAGTGCTTATGTAACCGAGCACCTGAGGCGCGTTCAAATTAGATGAACACGGTGCATGTTTGTGAACATATTTAGTTTACCTTTTGCTTTGAGTTTGCACGGGAATGTTTGCGAACACAAGCAAATGGTCTGACGAGGAAATTTCCGGTGAACATACTCGGACACTGTGTGAAGGGTGACAGGTTATATCCAACAACTTTGGAATGTTTACACAAAACGTTCAAGCTCAAAGCAGACACGTTTGACATAAACGTTTGTTAAATTTGAACGCTCCTCTGAGATTTGAACTATCCAGATCTCCGGCGAGGAAGCTACAATCTAGTGTGGCTAGAGCGTCCTTGAGTTGTCGGAGAGTGAGATTTACTGCAAAACTTTAGCAGTTAGCCACCCTTACACTGATACTGGCCTACTCACAAAAAATATATATATCAGGTTCACTCTCCAGCCAGTGCCATGTGACCAATGACATGGACCTCTATCTGGAGTTGGTCCCCAGGCGCTGCACTGTGGCTGCCCACTGCTCCCTTGAGGGATGGGTTAAATGCAGAGGATGCATTTCACTACGTGTATGTGACAAAATATCACCTTTTTTCTTTTGATTTTGGAACCCATATTCCCCCAGCCAGTGTGCCTCAGCAGAGGGAGATAGACTAGACAGCAGAGGCTGCCTCTAGCACCAGAGGACCACTCACTACACAGACATGAACTCACAGCCTGGCCAGACATCACATCTGAGAAGGGAGCCAACAAACCACTTACCCAGTGACCTGTGAACCCTGCCTGCCAATCACTCAAGTCAGCCAACCAACATCCAATGTCAATACCTCGACATCTACACATCTCACTTCCCCCCTAGTGTTTCAGCTGACTCCACTGGGACCCATAGAGATTTATATTAGCAGGGTTAAATGAGTCTGCAATGATGGATGAATGTGCAGGCGGGGTCGATTTCCCTGTATACTGCACCACTTCCATATAGCTTGAGAGCTACGTCACTCACTCATAAACAATCAATGTTTAAATTGATTTCAATAAACTCCACCTTACACTCAATACACTCCGGAGAGTTTGCAGTTGCATTACATCATGTAAATATTACTTCCCTTAGATAAATGCATTATATATATGTTAATGTATTGCCCCCTGGACACTCTCTGTCTCTCTCTCTCTCTCTCTGTCTTGCTCTCTTTACCTCTGTGTCATCATCCTGACAACACCGTGATCGGGGCGCTGAGTGGACTCATCACCACATCTGTCAGTGCAGAGTCATTGCCTGAGGAAACATTGGCCAATTATGGTCATAAATAATAATGGGCCGGAGCATCTGGCACAATGACTGATTGGGGCCCTCGCACAGCCTCATTTACATGTCTTTGTATAGCCATCAGCACATTCACTCCAATGGGTAATGTTCGGTAAATGAGCCTTTCACAGAAAGTTGTACAATTCATGGCTGGAGTGGAGTAACTGGGACAGGCTTCCATTAATCATGGGTGAATATGTCACAAGATGCAGATATGGATGGACACAGACAGAGGCACCCAGTTTCAGTGAATGACATGCGGTGGAGGTTTTGTTTTATTAGCATAATCAGGCTATGGAAATCATGGATGGCTAAAAATGTTAGAAAAACTTGATTTGGTCTGAAAGAGTGTTCTTCTTTACTCTCCTCATAAAGCACTCATCTCATAGTTCTATTTGAGAACATAAACACTGAGGAAATGTAAGATTCTGGTGTGCTGCAATGGACCTTTCACACAGAAGCGAGGTAGCCACACCCATGGGCGGGTATGTCAGACAGCTGACCCACATGGCTCTGAGCTGACCACCAGAGACGACCAACATTGTGTTTAACAATAATGGGAGAAATCGGAAAAGAGCAGGATATAGCTCCCTAATGGTTTCAGTTTCTCATTTAAATCTAGTAGGCTACTATTCATTTAAAAAGAAATAAAAACGTCCCCATGGCAAACGCAGTGATTCTTGTTTATCTGACAGTGTGGCACGTAGCAACCTATTTCAGCCTTCTGATTAGTCAGATTGCCTGTCAGTCATACTCTGGCAAAAGGTCCATTGAGGAGTGTATCTTTAAATATATGTATACAAACTTGTTTTGTAAATTTTGTATAATCCTAACATGTTTGTTACATGTGTGTTAATAACCTATGCCTATGTATTTGTCTGTGAATGTACAGTTTACATACTGTAGATGCACACAGCCTGTCCTTCAGCTGTCAATCACTGTGACACAGAAGCAGATGGGTTGTGTCTGTGTGGGCAGGTAACCAAGACTCAGACACACTGGAGTGATGTGTCAGACACCTGCCTGTCCTGCATAAAGGCCTGCCACTCTCGTCCCTGTTCTCCATGTAAACCTAGAGGGAACCAAGTGCAAAAGAGTAGAGTTACTCCCCTGCACTGGTCTGCGGTCAGTTTTTAATTTCCCCGGCTGGGTGTGGGTGGCGGTAAGTTGATCTGGAATCAGTCGTCCGGGGTTCAGGGGCAGTAAAACAGAACAAAAGGCTTGCAGCGCGCTGACGTGTGCCCAGGGAGCTGATAAGCCATCTTGTTAATGGTGTTAGGCTAGATTGCATTACCCCCTCCAGACTGCACTCATTAAATAAACATCCTCACGTCACATATCTCACCCTGAGAGCAGAGGCACGCGTGGTGGAGGCAGATGAAGGGACGCACACGTGTGTGTGTGTGTGTGTGTGTGTGTGACCATGTAATGCATTGGCTATAGCTCTGAATTCTTTACATATAAACATCTACTATAAAACTATTTCCTATGCGTTTGTGGTATTTGTTGTTGTTGGGGTTAAACAGTAAATAAAAAAAATTTGAAAATGTCCCAATAACTAGATAGATAGATAGATAGATAGATGCACTAGGTATGAATAAGATCAATAAACAAACCTAGCTTATAGCATATACTTTACGCACCAATACACACAAAAGACTAATAAAAACGGAATGAAGTTCGAGCCACGAGATCTAAAACATAACTATACAGAAATCTCTCGCTACAGAATGCATGTACACATGCAAGTGATTAACAGTGCAAAACGATTATTTACTATAAGATGTCAAATTCAATTTAGAGGTAAAAAAACAAATACAGTGCACTGTGTAGTTAGGCGCCCTGTCCTGTAGTCAGTAGGCCTCCTCTCACAGTGCCACCTGTTTAGGTTTGACCCTGCTGGTTTCTATGTGCCTCCTCAATCAATCTGCTTACTACAGCAGCGCTTACATATATAACGCCACTATTTTTACAGCTAACACCCCCCCCCCCTCCCTTCCCCATTCCCCCGACCTTGGGTGGACTCTTGTGTGGCTCCTCTTTCTTCCACCCTCTTCCCGTCTCCTCTGACTAATCGGTGGCATCCTCTTCTCTCCATCCATCAGGGGCGCTCTCGTTGTTTGGATGTCTAGTTAATTCTCGCCTCGTGATTTATCAAATTCTTATTACGGCTGCCTGAAAGCCTCATTCGTCGCCCTGATGTATGGTGATGATGTTCCCCATGTGGCTCAGCCACAAACACGTTCTCTCTCTATATCCCTTCTGCTGTCTCTCTCCTTCCTATACACAGGACTCCCATCCCAACACTACCTGGGGCTCTGTGTGTGTGTGTGTGTGTCTTGTGACCCCCGTTGGGCTATAATGTTCTAGAGTGTTGTCCTATAGGACCTTTACTGGACACATTCATTACTGAATGTAGCACATGTTTGGGCAACCTTTGTGGACATGGCTGTGTGCCAACACGGCCTGAACACTACCGGGCCACGGAGGAGTCTCAGCATGTGCGTTCCATGCAGATGTTAACACTGGGCCGTGGTCGTGGTCTGGAAGTAGGCATAGATAAAATGATAACCACAAATGTAGACCAGGTGTTCAGGGGTTCAGAGGAGGAGACCTTGTTTTTGGAATGAAGGTGTGTGCTTATTTAGGATGATGCAGTGTGTTCTTTTCTTGGAAATAAGAATACCTTATCCCCCCCCCCCTTCCCCCCCCCCCCCCCCCACACACACACACACACTCCTTTTCCCGGTCAGGGCCGCCACTTGTGCACTTTATGCAAT
>JAODLL010021899.1:0-25644 GCA_026546735.1 Forbesichthys agassizii
TCCATCCATCTTTTTCCGCTTATCCGGAGTCGGGTCGCGGGGGCAGCAGCTCCAGCAAGGGACCCCAAACTTCCCTTATATAGTATGTACTTATATAGTATAGTATGTTGACTAATGTCAACATACTATATAGTATAGGCCTACTAATGCCAACATACTGTATAGTATAGGCTTACTAATGTCAACACACTATATAGTATAGGCCTACTAATGTCAACATACTATATAGTATAGGCCTACTAATGTCAACACACTATATAGTATAGGTCTACTAATGGCAACATACTATATAGTATAGGCCTACTAATGTGAACATACTATATAGTATAGGCCTACTAATGGCAACATACTATATAGTATAGGCCTACTAATGTCAACATACTATATAGTATAGGTATACTAATGCCCACAACACAATCGACTGTCCAACTTTTTAAGTCATTGCCAATCAAAATCAGTGAACATCGATGAACACTGTGTTCAGTGTGTGTGGCTTAGAAGCTTAGCGGTGTAAAGTAGTGCTTGCCTAATGTTTGCTGTACGTACCATGAGGCCCTTATGCCATTTGCAGTGCATTAGTGTTCTTGCTAGTTCCAAACACTCGGCACGTCTCCCGAAGAAGCTTCATTTAGCCTCAGCGGGAAGCCACAAGTGAAATTAGTTCCGCCAGCGAGACGAAAAAAACAAAAAGCTATCCATGCACGCCAGTAACCTGCACAAAGGGTCAGGGTCCAAGATCTCATCCTCAAGCCCTTCCTTTATGTACAGCCTAGAACCACAGTGGATGTAGCAGCAATAAGAAATAATGCAAATTATATTGATATTGTTAACACAAACATTGTGCCTGTGTTATCGTGTGTCTATTTGGGTAGTTTGTTGTTGGATCATTTCAAATGGCTGCACTAGTCTATAATGCAGGAACATTATAATGAGTAATATGTGAATAATATGTGAATGACAGAAACTAGATGGCCTTTGACAACAGGCATTGACTTTGTTGAAGTTATATATCTGTATATATATCTGTATATATATATATATATCTGTATATATATATATATCTGTATATATATCTGTATATATATATATTCAAATTGCCCACCAAGCACGTCCTAGAACTTTTTTGCCATAGGTTTTGCCTCTGCATGAACCATGTCATCGTAGAATATTTCCATTGGTGTAACTCTCTCTTACCATGGCTCTGGTATTAGCATACTCATGTAGTTCAGCATACTGTTGGTCAGGAACCATTAAGACTGTCCTTTAATTGTTCCTTCCTTCTTCCTTCCTATCCACTCAATGCTGGAGAGGTCAGCGAAGGCTAATGTTCACAATCAGTAATAACATAGCATGGCCATGCTAATCTGCCACAAACCCAGTTTAGTCTGGGCTTTTTGCCATCATTAAAGGGGCAATTCCAGCCCCCGCTAAGACACTAACAAGTTAATTTGTGCGTTTGCTGTGAAACTGGACACTGAAAATTGACGTCCTTCTTTTTTAATACAACTCCTCTCTTCAACAGAAGATACCAGCTACCACTTCTGCTGTTGATGGATGGTTCATGGTTCTCCTCAAGTATTGCACTCCCCTTCTACTTTCATACATTATGGATCTTGTTTAAAGAGTTTCCAGTGTCCATAATCCCTTAACGTTGAACAGGAGCCAAGAGAGACTAAGGCTGTCCATGGCCACTGGCAAGACATTTAAATAAAAAGCAGATCCCCTACAGATTGGATGGCCAACTCCACCGAATTGGCTGAAAGACTCACAGAACAAGCTTTAGTTTCCCTGGCTGATAAAAATCCAATCTTGGAAGTGTCTGATCGAATTAGAGCGAAATGTGATTGGATGAAAAAGGTTCATTTGCAAATCTGCTGCGGTCCTCTTAACACACCTAAAGACGTTAGGCGGAAGGCATAATTGCACAAATAAGCAACTCTTCTCATATGAGATGAAAACTTTTCTTTAAAAGGTAAGTTATCTATCTTAAAAGGTAAGATAGCTTGGCCAAGCAAATATAATTTTTACATAATTATTTGGTGTCTGTCAAGTTATTTTTGTATGTAACCTGATGCATTGTAATGATTCAAAACATTGACATTGACAGATACTCCAAAGGTGGTGAAGTGGTATGACAAATACGATGAGCAACCGTCACATCCTTTTTCCACACATTGACAGAAACAAAAGAGTAGTTGATAGTCAGATGATATCCCCGGACTACCACAACAATACTAACACGAAAAATAATATATAGAATATTACAAATGTAATAATTTGTTGATAACACAAACTAGCATTTATTTGCAACACATGAATTCCCACAGAGATTCTGTTTCATAACAACCAAAGCGTTTCATCTGAAAGAAATGCTGCGCTTCCAAAAAACGCGTCCTAGCGCTATCAGTTGGGCTTTTTTAGCAGCGCGACCGGCGTTTTCAGTTGTGGAAACAAGCTTTGGTGGACCCTTATGATATAAACACTCACACTATAACAAACACTACAATTATGTTGCTTGTAGCTAGGGATGGCACCTAGATGATACTGAGATCGGAAATCTGTCCGATACTGACATAAATAGCTGGATCGGTATTGGTAACAATTGGACAGTTGTAACCGATCCATTGGGCTAATCCAATTAAATAGTGTCTATCACTGTGCCTAGTCAAGATCTGTTCACTGTTAAACAATTTTTTTGTACTGTTTCGTACTTTTTGTACATGTTTTTGCAAGTGCACTTTATATAGATATTTTATATAGGTATTTTATTTAGTTTGTGTAGTCTCATGTGGTTCTGTGTTTGTCCTGATGTTTTATGTAGCACCATGGTCCTGGAGGAATGTTGTCTCGTTTTACTGTGTACTGTACTAACTGTATATGATTGAAACAATAATAAAAACTATTTGACTTGACTTGAATGAATTTACATGCGTAGGTCTACTGTTAAGCATCAGCCATGTCTAACCTACCCAGGCCACACTATAAGCAGCAGGTTTCTAAAATGCATCTAAGTCCTAAAATAGAGATTGGCTTTCATTTACTTTGCAATTTAACTTAAAACTTAATTTAACACTGGAATCGGATCGGTAACGGAACGATAACTCTGTATCGGTTGAAACTCAAAGTGCCGGTATCTGTATCAATATCTGGACTGAAAAAACTGGATCGTGCCATCCCTACTTGTAGCTATAGTTAATAATAAGCTTTGTGATTTTCATGGGTAAAAAATGTGTTGGTGGCAGCAGAATAAAAATTGAACTCAGAAATATGTTAATTTGAATATTTTTGGCATGAGGCATACAGTTAATTAGCACTTCAACCTTTGTTTTCATAGCCGGTCAAAATCAGTACACAGCTGTTACCAATCAAATGCAGAAACACAATAGTGAAACTGACAGAATTAGGCTTTGCCTCAATGCAAACAACAACGAGGCACGAGTAATTGTGGAAAGGCTAATTTTAAGAATGTTTCACTAAACTTAGCAGGTACAGGGCATAGGCATAATAAGAATCTTATTTGCTGTCACAAATTAAGTTGCATTGTGTCACAAGACATAAATCAACCCATGGAATGGAAGACTGACTATGATACTCGGATGCATAAATACAATACAATAGATGATTAGCAGTGTCCGTTACAGTATGTCAAACACAAAAGCGGTCCAGCTGTCCAAGACACCTGCGGTCTCTCTGTCCAAACTGGTAATCTTTCGAGGTTCCTGGTTGCTCCAGCATGCTTTGACACTTTGTGGGGTGTAGCGGAGGGAACAAGAGACCAGAAGAAAAACCCATACTCCTAAGTGTTCAAGGTAAACAAATCCTCTTTTGGCTGGGTTTTAAAGCAAAGCCTGTGTATCCCTGCTCACACTGTGAAATTAGGCGAAACAAATTAATGCTTTGAAAAGAAACAAGGATTGCCGAACAAAATAAGGAACAGCATGGCTGGCCTTACTATTAGTGCCTTCGGGCCCCAAGGACAAAGGATTGTTAAAGCAAATAAATCCGGGGGGTGGTTGGGGGTGTGGAGGGGGTGTGTGCGGGGAAGGGCGGGGGGGGGGGGGGACGGGCGTGGTCGAAAACACTGTGCTCTGAAGGCGGTGCTGATGGAATGATGGAACAGCTGACATCCCACATGGCTTCAAAAGACAATAATGACACTGGATAAAGCCTTCAATATTTAACAGCCAGCGACCAAACAAATTGCTTGTCATATTTAGAAAAACTAACTTGCCTGCAGAAAACACTGTTTTTCATAACTTGGACATTAGGCTTGGAAGTCAATGGAATAATGGCTATTATGATAGATTTTTGTTTTTATTATTATTATTATTTCTCTTAATAATTTGCTTGGAAGCACGGAGGATAGACTGCTCAGTATTACACCATTAAAATGGAATCTAGAAGGCAGTGGTAATTTAGCACCACTGCTAATAACACGACGCGGTGTGGATTACTGCCCTATGGCCTGACCTTTCGGAAGCCTCTGTAAATTAACAAGCGCTTACTTATTCAACGCAGGCATTAAAAAGTAATCCACAGGGTTCCTGCCAAGTAATGCAGGGTTATGCCAATTCTCTTAAACGACATCTTATGAACCACTGGCTTCCTTTATATGGCTCCATTTTTTCAACCACACCTATCAGATACAGTATATGCGAAGAAATACTGATATTGGGATGATTGTCATTGTTTTACGTAAACAATTGGGCACTGATAATGTTAGAGTTAGGGTTAGGCCATTGTGCCACCGCCACATATCCTAAAATTCGAAAACTGCATTGACCACACCTGAGATCGACTTGCACCGTGAACCTGCACCGTTAATTTGTGCGTCGTGCCTAGTACCGGGAAACTAGTAGTGTCCTTTGTCATAGTTACGTGTTTGTCAGTGCAGACAAAGACTTAGTTAACAAGCTTGCGAATAACAAGTACGAATAACAGCACAGCTATATGAAATGGATCTGGTGCCACACAGAAAACCCCTCATTATGAAACATACATCTGATGGCATTTCATTGCAAGTTATTTAACAACAACATCTCGTGAAATGCTCACTATTTCAATTAATAATTTACTGTAAATCACAAACACACCCTGTTTGTTTAATCTGTGTGTTTTCCAATTGTGGGCTGTTGGTGAAAGTAGTATTCTAGACAAGAGCCTGCTATAAAAAATTTTAAAAAATAAAATAAATTTTTTTTTTTTAAATTTTGTTTTGCATTTTTAGCCAATATTTTATTACATTTACAAAACCCGAAAACCCTCCTCTGCTCCCTCTACAGCATGTCAACAAACCAGTGTGCTGCATTTGTGTAATTGACAGGCAAGTTAAATTTAATGGACCAATCAGGGAAAAGAGGTCTCAAATTGGTCAAAAATCTTTCGCCACATAAAAAGATCAACTTATATAAAATGTTATCAACCAGAGCACATACTCTCACGGAGCATTTGCTGATTTTTGACATTTCTCACAAATTACACAAAACGTATAGATCTAAAATCTACCTCCTTCGACTCGCTATAGCGGCATCGATATCTGGCAGTTGGATGCGTCACAGAGACTTAATGTTGTGTAGTTCAGGTTGTTCAGCCAAACAGGCAGCAAATGCATCCATATATTGGCAATGGCAAATCAAATGAAGAGAATGTTTATGTTCGCACACACACGTTTTAAAGGAAAGCAATAGATCCGAATAACTTTGTTTTTGGAATGTTCTTTAACTTGTGCACGTCACATACAAATGATAATAAATTCCCCGCCCTCCCCCCACCACACAAGAATCAATCAGCAAGGCCTATTTTTTCCCCCAATCTCTAACAAGTCTTGCTTTGACAGTGCAGCACTCTCATTTAAGATTTACGGCAAACAGCAATACTTTAGGAAATAATCAATGAACACTTTGGGCTCCAAAATAAACAGGCGTCTTAATACATCACACATCATCTGAGACCCTCTGTGGTAGATCACAGCACGACTCCTAGCCAATGCTGTAATTAGCTCATTTTGGAGCGACATGACAGCGAGCAAAATATTAAATGAAAAATGATAAACATGGCAGGGAAAAGTGAAGGATGTTGCCATGGAGATCTTGGTTCATCTATATCTGTGACTCAGTATAACTCGGGCTTTGTTCTTCCAAGTTCAGCCAATGGAAATATGTTTGCTTAAAATCTGCAAAGTTTCTTCCCAATATTCAAAAGGGCAAAGTGAGAGAATTAAAATACAATGCCCTATATATATCACTAGACCTTACACAGAGTAATTGCATAAATGGCTACCCTGCCGTGACTTTTGTAAAATGATGAGATTAATCATTTTTGGTACAACTGCGATGATAACATTACTGTTATTATGTCATTACTGTGATACTGTTACGGTCGGATGGTATGACCATGCTGTACATTTTGTGTGGTGATATTAGAGACTGTTACTAGACACTATAGGGCTGGGCCATGTGACCATACTGTGTGATGACGCTATCGTGTCTACTGCTAGAGATTGTGCTAAAATATCATTTGTACCATTGACACCTTGAATCAGCTGCTAGTCTTGTCGAGTCGCATGGGTATAAATAACAAATAATAGTATTTTATTCACTTATTAGTTGTGCATTCCAGAAGAAATCAGCATATTGTAGTGGTACAGAGAGTATACCTATACTGTGCTACAGAATTACATGAAAGGCTGTGGTCATAATTAGACACACAAGTTCATGATAACCCTGGACTAGCCTGCTGACTGCAGGCAGACAAAGTTCCTAACTCGGTGCTAATAGCACTGGATAGCTAAGCGCTAACAGATCCACGTGCCATCTCCAGCTGTAAGACAACACTGCGCGTGCAATTAAGACACAAACACATCGCCTGACATGCCTTCCTTTCAGCAGAAAAGCTCCACCAGCCAGGTGTAATGGCTGGCACAACCATCCCATTATCGGCCAGCGTCTGTTCACCAACGCCCCGCCTCTTTATCCCGGCGTGATACGTGCTGCAATGGCGTGGCAATCAATCATCTTTATGCTTGGCTAGGAAGATTTATTAGTCCTGGAGACAGTAGGAGATGAGATTCACCGTTGCGCAAATTAATGTGAGGTGTAGAAGGGGGGAATATGCATTTGGATGTTTTCTCACCCAGGAAGTACGCATGACATCTGCTGGGCATGCGACGATCAGCGAGCTGTAACTAAATGTGTCCTTCCATGGCAATTGAAAGAGGTTACTGGGGATTGCATGCACCAGTGAACTATGTGAAAACCAGGGGGTTGGGTTGGGGGGTGGGGGGTTTGCTTTGACAAGCGGTGCAATGGGCACGCAACATATCATGATTATCCTGCAGTCTGCCTCGTCTGCTTACATAATTCAGCCAAGGTTTTTATTTGCTCGTGAAACATCTAAAAGGCAGGAGCTGTTTGAACGGGTGATACATATAAAGGATGAAAAATGTGCCACGTTTGGAGAGATTTCCCCTCATGCGAGGGCACACACAGTGGTCTATCATATCAGCTCCCTCATGGGCAACTTGCATAGTAAGAAGTGAACAGTACCGTTCTGACATATAGCCAAGGGGAGCGCTTAAAAAAATGTTGTCTTTTTTTTCAGACATGACAGTGTTGGATGTTTTTATGAGCAGAAAATATCAGCTTTGGCTGTGGTCGGTGTTTAGAGCTTGGGCCACCGATATGATGAATATCCTGCTCACCATTAAAAACAACATCTTGTCAACTTTGGATTCACGATTAGGTAGGTCTGGTACTGAGACCATGCTTCTTACAGAACAAGGTTGTAAAACAACATTAATACAATTAAAACAACAATAATAATAATAATAACATAAATGTAAAATGTGTGATCAGGTTTCTGTTTGCGTTGTAATGCCTGAAAGCAGTGTGTAGATTTGTTTTAGTATTTTGTATTATCCTTTTATCTATATTACGCCACACAGTATCTAACATCCAATGTAACCCGACACTGGTGCGCCAAAGGGTCAGGGGTAATTAATAATGGGAGGCATTAGCTAATGTTACCCATTGCTAACAGTCGGTTATGTTTCACATTCAACTCTAATGCCAGTTGCACACTTCCGAGCTTCATGGGGGGGGGGGCACATCTCCAGGGGTACCATGCTGGTGCAAATGGGCCCAAGCCCTATTTACTGACTCATAATCTCATCAATAATGGAGCACTCCCGACATCAGAGAGAAGCCATTCCATTTATTACGCTTGTTTTTAGATGAGAGCTTTTTACTGTTAACAATCTATCTCTCAACCTTTTCTTTCCCCTTTTTTTCAAATTTCCTTTCATGGAGAGAGTGCAGGTTGAGCACTGCTTTCTACAATTTCCGGGCAAAAGGAGGAATTATGTTTTCTAACATTTCGTGTGAACCGAAATGAAAAGTCTTGTTAATGCAGTCTTGTCTACAGAAGAAATAATAGCAGCCAGGACCAACCATAAGTACTGTATCCATTCAGCCAGGATTGATGTGGCAAAGCCAGATAGTCCAGGAAAAGCCAAGAGGAGTGCCAACAAGGGCTTGATTCAAAGGCTCAGATTGCATCTGTAGTTGAAATGTGCCAGTATGCCAAAACATCTTTCAGAAAGGCCATGTTATCTTAGCTTGCTATAATCAAATCCAAATTACATTTGTGAATTGGGTCTGGACACACTCCAACGGCGGCTGCAGTAATACATGCATTGTCGAGCTGTCGTGGTGAAGGGGGAACTGAGCCGTAAGGCAAAGCTCTCAGTTTACTGGTCGGGCCACGTTTCCACCCTTACCTGTGGTCACAAGCTTTGGGTAGTGACCATGAGAATACGATCACGGATACAAGCGGTCAAAATTCATTTGTGTGGCTGGGCAGACTCTTCGTTATCGGGTGAGGAGCTCGGTGACCCGGGAGGAGCTCATAGTAGAGTCGCTGCTCTATCAGAGGAGCCATCTGAGGTGGTCTGGGCAACTGATAAGGATGCCCCCTGGCTGCCTTCAGCTAGGGGTGTACCGGGAACTGGGAAGAGACCCCGCGGCAGACCCAGGACACGCTGCAGGGATTATATCTCCCAGCTGGCCCTAGAAGCAGCTGGGGATCCCCCGGGAGGAGCTGGCGGATACTGCTGCTGATGACCCTGTTGCCACCACGTCCCTGACGGACAAGCGGTCAAGATAATGGATGGACGGATGGACACTCAATTTAGGCTTTTTTGATCGGTCCGGTTTGTCTGGGCGAACCTTCGTGCAAACCAATAGTGGGGCACAGCTACACCAACGTTATCTATTGTAGGCTGAATGAGATTAATCACTCAGACTGTACATTGCTCTTTTGTCACTACAGACGTTTGGGCGCTGGGTGTAATTCAAATCCTTTTGGTGCTATAGACAAGTTCCTGACACCACACTATCAGTATCAATCAGTATCAATCCAGGAGCAATGGGGAATTATGGAACTCTGAAATACCTAATAGACCGACAAGTTGAACATGTTAACATGTGTAATAATAACAACAACAACAACAACAACAATAATAATAATAATAATAATATTTTATACTTATATAGCAGTTTCATACAGAGGTTGCAGCTCAAAGTGATTTACAATTGATTACATCAACAAAGAAACAGGATGAAATGGTATAATACAAATAAAATCAACAATAAAACAATAATACAGAAAAGGACAGGATGTTACAAACTAGACAGTATATAAAAGGTAAATGTAATAAAACTATTGTTCCTTCGTCCCTTTAACTGGCAATGTCCCTTCTCCTTGAACAATAACAAACAAAATGCAGTTGTGTGTCTTCATGTGTGCGTGCATGTGTGCGTGCATGTGTGTGTGCATAATGTGTGCGTGCATGTGTGCGTGCGTTGATCGATAGGAATCTGGTGTAATATTGTATGTTGATGGTGGGGTGCACATATGCTGCATACATTCCCTACATTGCCTTAGCATTATGAAGGCACTGTATGTGTCAATCAAGCCTCTAGGCTCATGTAGATCAATGAAGATCAATGGCTAATATCACAGACCTCCTATCTTATACTGCATACCTGCACAGTCCATTACTTTTGAAGATCTGTTAGCCAGTTTGATAGGCACAGAAAGTCGTAGCTATTGAACCTGCGCCACAAGGTAACCTTTTTGTCTTACAAATAATGGTGTAGTTTCATGTTCACAGCTACAACACGGGGCATGCACAAAATACAGAAAACTCAAAGATTAGCCTCCCACTGGCCTTTTCAGATGGTGGGATATATGGTTGTTTGGGTGTCAGTGCTGACACAGTCTTCATGTTTGACAGGCCTCCATTCAGCCCTCAGCAGTGGGTCTAAAGCAGAACATTCTCCTTCCCTAGGGTCCAGAGAAGTTGGCCTAATGGGAGTGGGTTTACACTCTGTCAATATAACCAGACGTGCTAATGGCAACAAGAGAGGCTCCAGAACACACCTCATAACAAATGTTGGTCCTGACAATACGTTAGAGTGCAGTGCACTTGTTTCTCGGGAAGAATCAATACACAACTATTGTAGTATCCAAAATCCTGCCAGCAAAATTAAATTGGATATGAGTGACACTTTTCCTTATAGCTCCAGACAGAACGTGAAGTTATGCATAGGGATTATAATTTGGAGATGCTCTGGCAATCAAAGATGTCAGCAACTACGGTTAGGGGGTGGAATCTAATTGGAGGATGTGTCAGTGCAAGCGAGAAACTTCCATTAAAAAGTCAAATACCAGAGGCACCGAGCCTCTGTAGGCAGCGGGGAGATAGCCTGTCACAGTGTAACGGCTCTAGCTTTTCAGAAACCCACTTTATAGAGACTAAACAAACTGTGTTGGTCACCCAGGCCTGATTGTTGCCTTAGTTGTATTTGTTGCGGTGACTCCACCAAGAAACACCATTTCCCCTCTGCTTTCTCACATCAGATATCCTCTCCTTTCACGTGGGTAAACAATGGGGGAATGCAAGTCAGTGACTGAAGTCTCTGGTGAACATCGAGGTTCAGTGGCATTATGAAAGTTTAATCAAAGTGGCGCGAGGCTGTAGCTAGTCTCACAGGAGAACAGCTCGCAGCCAACGCTGGGAAGGCTTTTGGCGAGAGGTCTCCAATCAAATTTAGAAGTCATTAGGACAGCTAATAACAAGCATTGGCCGACACTACGAACACGGCGAAGGAGACACAGCTCCCCGTCTCGAATCTCACGAGAAAGGCTGAGAGGCCAGAGAAAATCCAGGCCTCGAGAAGGCTTCCAAATCATTTCTTAATAAAAATCGGCATAATGAAAGATAAACAACTGGAAGGCAAAACGAAGGGAAATTTAATAACTTCAAAGTTGCAACCCCCTGACATCTATCATCACTGAAGGAATCCTCCTGTCAATACGAAAAGCAAAGTCTTTAATCTCAATTAATTAACCTAATCATTAAGATTCTAACTTTAGTGAATCATCATGGCTTCTGCAACACGATCTCTGCTGGGGAATGGAATGATTGCCTCTATAATCAATGTTCTGTAGAACAGCAGGCATACAAGAAAGCAAGAACTGCCAGTCAACAGTGTTGTGAATAAACTACACGGTCAGTTTTCCTCTAACCTGACAGGTTTAAACTTCTTCCCTTGTCTTAGCATATCTCTAAACTCACTGTGCATCAACATCCCCACCAAGGGTATATGAAATAGTCCAGTTTGCTCCTTTAACATTGGTGTCCTATAAACCTGAATGCCGTGTGATAGATGACCCTTTAGGGAACGGTTAGCTGTCTGGTTTCTCTATCAGGCTGGGAAATGAAATCCTACAATTGGAGATGAGTGCAGAGGAGGCTCCATCGTAAGTGTGATCAGATGAACACTTGTTTTTTGAGTCGCTACTGCCACCATATATCAATACAGTAGCACTGTGAAATCACTATGGAATAGCTAATAGTTATAAAATAGCTAAACAATAATTGTGCTGGAAAACATAACCCTGACATGTACAGGCTTAGCCATTACGATATGTTATAATTTGTGTCATCTCTTTGAGAACACTTGAATAGGACGAGAGCTGCATTGTTGGTACATTAAGATCCATCTGCAAATCTGTACATTCCACAGTCAGTGCCCTTTTATGATTTGCGGCCCTGACCACCATGCAGCCTCAAGGATGCAATCCTGATAATCAACAGCTCTTAACGGAACACGTCGAAGCGTAAAGTGCAAGAGCAGATTTTGATGCCAATCAAAGAATTAGACTACTACTAAATTACCCCTACCCTGTTAAATGTGTTTTCATTGGTTTTTATCTCCTCTGTGAGGCTCGTTTTAATTTAATGTTTTCATACAGTAACAATGTCATACAATGACAATCTTTCCACTGAAAAAGGGTTTCTTCCCTACTGAATTAAAGGTATGTACATGTAGAGATGAAACAAATAATAACCAATTTGTATCCAACATGTAACAAAGCCATAGCTTGTTAGTGTGACTACAATCTTAAATCTAAAATTGGAAAAATGGCAACTGTGCTGTTTTAGTTAAGAGGTTTTGGCAATCTGTTATGTCTGATATTTTCATGTGTGTCGAATATATCATTAAGCTGAAATCATTGCAAGAAACAAGCCATATTTGGTATCTTTCTGGATTTCAACCATTCTTCTGACCTATCACCCACTCCTGGTCCAATAGCCAATCAAAATGCTCAACATCAACTGATACTAAATGTTCAGTTTGAAGGGAACAAACGTCTGCCCACAATGAGGCCTGTAAAGCACAGCACAGTACTAGAGAGTAATCTGCTGCAAAGTCTGACATCAACACGGCAGGATGGCCTAGTGGTCTGGGTGATGGGCTCCCATCTGGAAGGTTATGGGTTTGAACCCATCTTGATGTACCTGTGAGCAAGATGCCCCAACTGGGTGAATGTGAGGCAAACTACTCTAAAGAGCTTTAGATTAAAGTTCTATATAAATGCACCCCATTTGGCAGCATGTACTGTAGAAGCCTCAGTATTATTTTGTTTGTTGTTGTCATCATCAACATCCAGATTATCCAATTAACACAATTGATTATTAAAGAGCATTTTGAACAGAACACTGCATCTAACATTTCTGGAGACTTAAACATTGTGGCATGGAACATTATAGTATGCAGGCAGGTAAAAGGGAAGTTTTCAAACTGCTTCCAATTTAGAAGAAGTTAATTTATAAAGCAGCACAAAAATGCATGGGGACTTTAAGTCAAAACATTATAATCACGCCGTGCCCTTACACGAAGAGCTCCTATTTGAGTTTGACTAGCCATGCATCCACACATGATTAGCTTGGTTAACTGTAGTTACGGTCCAATGCTCCAGTCTTCAATTACTATAGTTCCTGTTGATTAGCTGTCTCTTTTGAGCGCAAAACTGAAATGGAAAATAGTTCTATTCAGACAGAGAAATTCCCGGACTGTTGTGTCCAGGAATTTGTTAAGTGTTAGTTTAAGTATAAATTGTAAAAACTACTAGCATATGGCTTTACAATCTAAGTGAAAATAATTGGCCAAAAAGGCATCGTACATTATCTATTTAATAGTTCTGGTAATAGTGTTAGTGTATAGTAATATTATAAACTCATTGTATATTAAACATATTTGGCGTTGTGACATTTAGTCATTTGTGGTATGTGAACCAGGATGCTTTGGTAAATCAGCGTTTCGCTTGCACCTACAACTTGTACCTAAAACAACAACATTTCAATATGTCCATGATATGTCCGTTATTGTCCATTTGGAAATGAAAAATAACAAAAAGAGCATAAAGCGTTGCATCCGTCTCTCCACAAGCTCAAGAAAACTCTTCTTCTCCATCCAGCCAAGCCTCGCTGTCAGGCGATCCGTTTAGCCACAGAGCTAATTCTAAACTCCCCGTCCTAGCGCGTGGGCCCCATGTGCCTGTGTGTCTCCGTTAGCAGAGCAAGCTGGAGGATAATGTCGCAGGTGGCTTCAACAGCATGGGAGCCTCCCCGATCTTTATTAGCAGGCCCTGAGGAGAGAGGCTGGTGGAAGGTGGTGGAGGAGAGAGCAATATGGCTAGTTTAGTTTCACCTGGCCTCACAGTTTGACCTCTGGACCGCGAGTCGTCTCCGCCGGAAGAGCAGGGAAATAATTAAGGGGCAGAACTATTCTGATTAAAACCACGACAGACCTCGTCTGGCTTGTGTAGACTGAACCGCACATTGAATGAACAGCAGTGGCATGCATTGGGAATACTTTATAATTATCTTACATTAAAGTACTATACTGTGTGTTTTTAAGGGTGTTTGACACTTCTGATTAAGACAATTGCTTAACATGTAAATCTCTTGGAAATAAGTAATTGTATGCAGCTAAACCATATAGCTATAGTTCACCAAATAACAACCCCAAAAAGATAATAAAAATGATTGAATGAAAGATTATCCATCATCTAAAATACAGAAATCAGAACAAGGCAAATATTCTTCCTTAAAGGCAGGGTCAGTCATTCTTGAGAACGCTTGCTAACTTTGAGCTCAAATCAAAGCAATATCCCTCCTTTAGTGAATTAGACTAAATGTGTATTAGCTTACAGTTAGCTTGCAATAGCTGATTATACCTTTAATGTTGCCTGAGAGAACAGGCGTGCTTGTCACACTGCCCTGTCTCAATCTACTGTATGTCAACCTTTATAGTCTTCCAGTCATTAGCCCCATGTCACATATTCTAAGCAGCTTATGCTGAACATCTTATACATAGACCCAAAGATATTTGAACAATTACAAGACAGAGCATTGTAATGTATTTCAATGGAAGCAAAAATGGTACGCTTCTGGTCTCTTAAGTGGGCGTGTCACCAGTGGCATTTTGCTGTGGAGGCTGTCGTAGGCTAGCTTCAGTTTAATGTCGCTGTGAGAATCAGTCTGGAAAGCCTCTGAATAATTTTGAATGTGTCTGAGTAGCAAGTGAACTCTCCCATCAGCATCGTGTTTATAGCTATACGGGCGTGGTTTAGGTGTGTCAATCATGGTGTCGACAGTGAAAACGACTAGATGGTTCATTCAATCATCTGCCAAGTAAGTACAAGTACAGCCATTCACAAACGGTTTCAATGTACGACTCCCCAGATGGCAACATCTGGGGAGATGACAACAGATGACAACAATTCCTCTGGCATGTCAGGTTATTCGTAGGCAGCAACACACAGATAGCTAAACATACCATGTATGGCCTGAAACAAAGGCAATTAACCTACATTTTTTTTAACACCACATTAACACCCCAAGAGAGAAATACTGGGCAAAAGTATGGTGAAATCCGTGGACCTCCCCATTGACTTCAATTGAACTTTGGGTCGCTCTGGTCTGCATAAAAGGTGCCGTCCATTGGAACCTCTCTGTTAAATTATGTTCTCCCTGCGCAGTGCTTTAATTAATAATTTCACCATACTGGTGTTATTAAGTGTAACTCATTCCTCAGGATATGTTTAATTTAGGTTTGAGTTATGTAGTCATTGCACATGTCAATTAAAACACCTCTCCTGTCAAGTAGGCATATATTGACGCAGTTAGCCAACGCTCTGTCCCAGCCTTAACGCAAGTAAATGCTGGCTATGCAAGACTACCCTTCTCTTTTATTTTGTGGGTAACGTCGATAATCCACACTGCTCCTGACGGCTAAACCTGGAATTTCACATCGATTTAAACACTATGTCACTGTAACCCAGGGAGGTTTTCAGGCTGTGGGTAAAGACGTGTTTTAAATGTTATTATACATTTCCATAAATCTTAATGCTAAAATAATGCTAAATAAATACAGTGTTGTTGTGTGTTTGCCGGGGTGAGCATGTTAGTGTGTGTGTGTGCGCGTGTGTGCGTGCACGCGCTTGCGCTGTACAGGGGCGCTGCCATGCTGGCCGGCTGCTAACCGGCTTAGCATGGTCAGATGTTCACCTGCGTGAACCGCGGCCCCGGCCGTCTGCCAGGAGCGGTTGGGGGCCCCGGTCTGGCTCTGCAGAGTCGAGCCCCGTCCTGTCAGCACTCAATGTGAACGAAGGGCACCGCAAACACAGCCCGCCCGCCCGCCTACAGTAGCTCTTCACAAGTCCGTACAGACAATTTAAGGCATTCTGGAGAAAGCGTGTTGATATTTGGCCACAGGGTGCTCCCTCCTCCGAAAGCTTCCCCCACATTGAAAGCACAATGCCAAAGCTATGCTAGTGTTTTTGTGGTGCGATCTACACCACTCTGTGTTTACATTTACAGAGCCGGCGCGTGTCCGAGCACGTGGAAAACTTTGACCTTTAGTGTTACATTGCAGTCACCATTCGTATATAGCTGCATAGTCTAGAAACTGCATTAGAATTGTACTGTAATACAGGATTTGTACTTTACAAAACATATATTCTTCGTTTGCATATTGTCTTTTGCTGCCAATTGAAATTGCACTTAAATATTTCAAGTCATTTTTTTTTTTATTCATCTGGATTTATAAAATGATAATTTTGTCAATGTATATATTGAAACACTGTGCATTATCAGCATCCGTGTGTAATGCAATGTAAATGTAACACTTCTCATTATGCATTTAACGTAGCAATGAATCATTATAGAGTCGTATGGGCAATCTCATCATACTGGTATCATAACGTGGTCCTATATCCTTAGATCCTGCCCAACAGCCCCAGGAATGATATTCAGAGTGCGCTGTACGGCATATTGTACATGAATGGCTAGTTTGGAGGGCAGTGCCGGACGTGTGTTCCACCACGCAGAATCACACCACGCGTCCCCGTGAGGCACCAAGACGTCAGTGGATCATTCCTCTGCCGATTTTAAATGCGGTGGGTTTTTATTCTTTTTTTTTTTCTGTCATGAATTTCATTGCTGCCTCTCAGAGAGACGAGGGGACGGGAGGGAGACGCAAAAGGTGCGAGGTGGAGGACGTACCTGGAGGAGGTGGGGAGGAGGTGGGGGGTGGGGTTAGGGACACAACATTGTTTGGAAAAAAAGATGGAAAGAGGAAATATGAAAAGATAAACGCAAGGAGTAGAATCAAGGGGCGGTGCATGGATGGGAAAAGATGGTGGTGTGTGTGTGTGGGGGGGGGGGGAGGAGGCAGAGGAGGAGCAAAACTTTCTATTCCCACTGACCCGTTTCCTCTAACCCCCCTCCCTCCCTCCTGAGCAGCCAGGTGGTTGGAGGAGGACAGACGGGCCTCCTGCCCCTCTCCATGCTGTCCCCGCTGCCCCCCTCCCCCCCTCCGGGACACAGAAACCAGAGCCGGTAAGTACAAGTGAGGTGTGTGTGTGTGTGTGTGTGGGGTGTGGGGGGGGCGGTGGCCGGCCATGAGACAAGGGGATAGGGCCGTTTTATTTTGTTGCATCTCTGCCCACGCTGCACGTGTAGCTACAACATCTGGCAGGGCTGTGGGCCAGGTGCTAAGATGCTTCAGTGCTTCAGTCGTTGTTCAGTGTTCTTAGTTATTACTGGAATATGGTCAATATTGTATTAATGTTAACATGTTTAGACATTCATTCACATTGGGCTTCACGCCCTTCTAATTAAGACACCAACATCACCCGCTTTTGTTTTTCAATGTCTGTCTGGGTGATCCCTGTTCCTTCCTTACACAAAGAAAAGGAAATCAAAACCGTTTGTTGACACACTCCTGCTAAAAAAATCCAGCATTGCTGGTCACCAGCATAAGGTATGTTTTGCATGCTGGAACCAGCATGGACTGCTGGTTTGCTGGCATCCCATGCTGTTTGCTGGCGTACCAGCATCCCATGCTGGTTGCTGGTGTGCTGGTATACCAGCTAGACCAGCACTACCCCAGCACTAACCAGTATGAACCAGCCTGGACCAGCACTAACCAGTATGAACCAGCATGGAATTCATGCTGGATTTTTTAGCAGGGA
The DNA here is from genome assembly GCA_026546735.1 of Forbesichthys agassizii. NCBI lineage: Eukaryota > Metazoa > Chordata > Actinopteri > Percopsiformes > Amblyopsidae > Forbesichthys > Forbesichthys agassizii. Next base: position 17,887 of record JAODLL010021899.1, read on the forward strand.
ACTGAAACAAAATTGCTTGAACATTGATCCAACCAAATGTCGTGACCTTTTGACTGAAATTTTGATATCTTCTCAACAGGACATCGTATAAATGTAGCACACTTTTTATATGAATTGTGTCAGGCCAAATACGTTATTTCTTCACTGCTGCGGAAATGTTACAGTAAGTATTGTCTTACAATTACCATGCCAGTCCACAACTGCTGCACCGTACAGCCAAAGGTCTCAGTCTCACTTAAAGGCAGGGTCAGTGATTCTTGCTAACTTCTAGCTCAAATAAAAACAGTATCGCTCCGCGGCAGCGCCTCACACATCGAAATGCACTGTGAAGCAAAGCGTAGTGCTGCGGCTTTGATGATACGAGCGGTGTTCGTCACTTTGTTCATGCTGTTATCTACGGAGTCAGGGCTGTGTAGAAGTATCATATTCTTTTTCCAACACGCACAGAGAACGGTAAGCTAGCGAAATGTGAGGAGATCTTTGTTGGATTTGACGAAATGTGTATTAGCTTACATTTAGCTTGCAATAGCTGACTACACCTTTAACCAGGCATCTCTGGCTTTCTTATCAAATCGCATACAGTTTGATAACTACCAGAGTGGGTCGGGAGATGTTCTTTCAACAAAAGTTTGTGTCAGGGCTGTAGCTAAACCATCCATCCCCCTCTTTCTGGAAGAAAATAATGAAAATGACACCCAACCCCGAGGAGTATAATGTCATTTGTTTCGTGACCAAATATGGCGTTGCAGGTCTTCATCCGCCTTCTTCATCCTCCGATTTACGGTGTTCAAAAACAAAACAAAATGCTGTTGCAGATCGTCGACATGCAGGAAAAACGGGTTGGGCCTTTAAGATTGACATTAGGCACACACACACAAAAATAAAAAATAAATAAAAACAGATGTCAGACAGCATCTAGGCACGTCATCTGAATTGACAGCCGTTGACAGATTCCATCGGTTACCCAGCACTAGCACTGAAATAGTCAGATATTGACACGGATAAAATCTTTATCTAACCTGTGTCAAGGCAAGTCCAGACTATCAGTCTGGACGCCTTGCCTACATGCTCGAAAACAAACAAGGCCAGTCTCTGACAGAGAAAGGTAGTGAAAAATCTCAGTCTGTATTTGCTGGCAAACAATCCACTGGTTCAATATTTTAGCATCTACAGGTAGCTCCTGTAGATGACAAAATGTTAATTTGCTTACAATCACTGACTCCACCTTTACATTTGTTACAGAATTTTAATGTTCGATATCCGCACTCAAGTGCTCACCAAAAACAAGCTATCTCCTGCCCATTGAAAAACCCTGAGATAACACTAGGGTTCCACACAGGTGTAAACACAAAACGGCCCACACCAAGCAGGTGATCTGAAGCACAGAAAATGCAGACGATTAGAATAAATTGAGGGGAAAGTGTGTAAAGAATATTTTTACATATATACAGTACACATAAAGCTATGCAATGGGAACAATACACAGCCATGGTTCTGAAGGAACGACATCAGTGCTTGCCATTTTCCAGCATCACATCGGCGTGGCGATACAGTATGTCTGAGTCTGGACAAACATTCATGTGTGACCAATATAGCTGCAGGTAATAACGGCAGGTGGATGGGAATGATATAGCGGCGCATTTTGTGATAGTCCATCATTTTTCCTGTGGAAAAATAGATGACTGGCAACTGGAATCCTAGGACAGTAAACACACATACGCGTGTGCGTACGATGCGCTTCTTTAAGTGCTGCCGCGCTGTGTGTTATTGCAATGTGAAACCAACCAGACGAAAATGAAATGCAACAAATAAACCCGAGCACACCCTCACCATAAGAAATGAAACAATAGTTAGACAGTAATGCAATATCCCACCTAATGGTGTGCACCTTTTAGGTTGGCCAATAAAATAGCTGTGAGGCCATTAGACATAAAAGTGGGTTTTGGAATAAAGCGGTACAGTGCGAGTCAACATTACAGAGCTGACTCAGTGCCCACAGTGAGGAAGGCCAATTTTTTTCAATGTGCCATTTGCAGAGTTATGTAACAGAGACAGAGTGTGAACTGATCTACTAAGCTACTATCACATGCTGGGGGGTGTGAGAGCTGACGGCCACAACTTCAGCACGAACTTCCTCGTCCTTCAGCCCAAAAATGAAGAACGTTACTAACTTACAGGAGGTGGAACTTGTCAGTCAACACTCTGCTGAAATGATATTTTTCAGGCTCAACGGGCTACAGTACACCCAAGGCTACCATCTGTACTTCCTTGGCAGATGTCATGACCACTCCATCATCTGGGAGTCCTTGGGCCTTTTGGGGCCCCAAGCTGTGTCCCTGTTAGTGAGAACACAGCAGCCCATTGAGCTTGTGTACCGCGACAGAGGACAAATTAGAGGATGTGAGTAAGAGGTCATCTCTAAGGAGGGCACACAAAGCTCCATTCACTCCGACACTGCGGTGCTGTGGCCACAAATATGAAAATCAATGGACTTCTCTCTTGTTTTGCTGGCATACTTAAACGTGCCTTTCATCAAGCGATGCTTTTAATACAATGGACCTTGTTTTCACGCGGGGCTACACATGTGCTGTGATGTAGGCGCCAGGAGAGGGAACAACGCTTCGAGCGGTAGCCGGCAGCGACGCATTTCGCCGCAGCGGTTGCCCGCTAGCTGCGTTTAACCTTGACAGGGGGGCTTTTTTGTTAATTTGCCGCCGACTCGCGACGGCGCGCGCGCGCATGCAATCCTCCGGTAACAAAGTCTCACGTTGTGAGCTGGAGAGCGGCCGTGCAGCGGAGACACTTCCAGCAGAGACGCAGGAGCTGGCGGAGACGGTGCTGGCGATCTAAGGAACCCGCCGTTCAGAGACTTTTAACAATTGCAGCCTCCTTGCGTCAGTAGGATGTCAGAGCCCGCAGGAGCATTGCTGCAAAATTCATCATCCCCAAAGCAACAAGGTCTTCAAAAGTTAAAAACCAAACAATATGAGGTGATTGATCTTCTCGGCATAAACAAACTGAAGGGATAAAAAAAAAGAAAGAAAGGGGGAGTCATTGTAATTTTAATTCCAGAGACTTTGAACTAAGAGGTCTTCCGCTGCCCTATTTACTATACAGCCTTGGCCAAGATTCATTTCCCTGGATTACTATTGATGTGAAATGTGAAGATAAAAGGTGCTCTATGGCGGCATCAGCAGGGTAAAGGGGTGGTTTAGCTATGCTGGGACTAAGCTGTATCAGACACATTGGGATGATAATTGTTCATCATCCCCTTTCAAGGTCAGGATTCTTTCCCTCGTAGGAACGACAGCTCCTCCTCGAAAGAAAGGGGATCCATTACCCATTCATTTTTAGGCTCTGTGTACTCCTCCTCATCGGTGTGGACGAGGAAACACAGAAAGCTGGAGCAGGCCAATCGCGCGTCACAACTGGGCCCGGCGCGGCGGCGCTTCTATTCCGGGCTCTCCCGTGATTACCGTAACGCAATCGCACAAGGTCACGACCTGTCTGGTCCTCCGCAACCAAATAAGGCCCCAGATAGCGAGCGGTAATTGGTCGGCGGCGTCAGGCGTCCTTCCAGGGGACATGAGCTCCTCTCCCGGTTCGGATTCCGTCCTCGACGAGAAGGACGCCGGAGAGTGGCGGTTTGCGGTAAAGGTCGTTTTTCGGGCTGCGCTAAGGAGCCCGCTTCACACGCCGAAGACCACAGATTGTCCTCTCAATTGATTCATCTGGCCCGCGGATGCCCCGACTCGCCCACAAGCCACCACCCCACATGGCCTCAGCGTTGCTGAGCAACAGCATTACTCAGCCTGCTCTTTTTATTTTCAGACCCCCCCTTCCCGACCCATAAATATTTCATGCCCGGAGGGAGTACGGAAACCTTAAAAGTGATCCGTGTGATCTGTTGTCGGGAGCGAGCAGGCGGCTTCATTTCCTCTGACAGCGAAAGGTGAGGGGAGCACAACCAAGAAGGGGAGAATATATTTTAAACTAACGCAGCCCATGCCCCCCCCCCCCCCCTTCCCCACCCATACAACCCCGCTACGCCCACACCACCCCACACACATCCAGCGAATCACCTCAGTACCGGTATCTCCGGGGCACATTCTCTGAGAGGTGAAGCGTGGCCATGCTGCTTAACTCCAAGTAGAATATAGAAACATCTAGAGCTGACTTACCTAAAACACAGAGACAGAGAGAGAGAGAGAGAGTCAGGTTAGGTATAATGGAGTTATATTATATGTTATGTAGAATTTAAAGCAAACATGAAACAACACACCTGTCATACAGTCGATACACAAGACACACACTCTCCTTAAAGACAAAGCATTGAAACTATAACCGTGTACTACTTCTATTCTGTCTCTAATACTGTGGCTTATTTAGATGACAGGAGTAGCAGAAAAAAAAAATAACACCCATTAAAACAAATGTGGTTTGTTTACAATCTCCTCCGCCGGCAACCTGAAAATCAAATCAAGCGCACGCTCACCACATACTGCAATGTTCAGATACATTCAAACGCAAATGCATCTGAATGCTCAACTGAGTTTATGGCTTTCTTCTCAACAGAGTAACGACAGCACAAAAATGTTGTTGAATGGCAATTTCAAAAGTAATATTGTGATGACATCAGATGGAAAGTCAAGGAAAGACACAGCTTAAGTGGTTTGCTGCACAGGAAGAGAAACGCACGCCCACTGGACTATGAACATACACTTACACTTCAGGCTGACTTTTGTGACATTTGCTACGTAGGCAGGATTAATTTCCCAGCGCAGCGGACTGCCAATGGTACAACCCTTCAGGCACTCCCAAAATTCTGCTCAGGGTTTGGCCGCTAACGGCCAATAGAAACCTTCGCTTCTCAGGCCAGTCGAGCTGTGCTGCTTGCTCAGTCATTGGCACAATTAAAGTGTTGCCTGCAGGAAGTGACCAGTGCGGCATGAAACCAACAGTGAATGTGAGCCTAATGCACGTGAACATTTGCTCTCCAGCACAAACACATATTCACTGTTTAAGCGGTGCAAGCCTGAGGGATTTGTAGAGAGTTGTATTCAGTGGGTGCTGACTTGACAGGGTTACAGTTTGATTTATAGGTGACGCGACAACCTTTAACTTACCGTATTCTGTCTGAGCTGTCAAAACATGCGTCGCGAGTATGCAAAATACTGGATGTAATAAAGGCAAACTGCGTGGAGGGGAAATAGCAGAAATATGCTACACCAGATAAGGTTAGGGTAACCAGCACCCCCTGCAGGGGTGTGAAGGGCACAGCTGTTGGCAGGACGGGCTCTGCCAGTCTCTGCCTACCAGAGCCATGCCGGCCTTATTCAAATGGGCAGCCTATCAGCGGACAGGCCTTATTTTCTCGACAGATGGGAGGAGACGCCTGCCAACGATTTGGAGTGCTCTCCCTTTGGCCTCCTCCAGCTTCCCGGGGGGAAGAGGCTGCCTGCCGACCGCCCGCTGCGGCCCTGGAGCCGGGTCGTGCTGGGTGTAGTCTCTAATGGACGCCGGACAAGTCTTTGGCGCCGGCCTACGCACGGTGAAAGCGGGGCGGCATGCGTGGTGGCTACGGGAGTGAGGTTTGCGCGGCGTCCGCCACCTCCTCGTCCTCGTCCTCCCCGTGGTATTTCTTCGGGGCTCACGCGTGTCGTCGCCGGTTGTGAAGCATGATAATGTTACAGCGTGTGACTGGTAGAACTCATTCGCTTAACGAGGTAATACATCAGCTGTCGGGCTTCACCGTGATGAATAGGAACAGCTCCCCTCGGGAGTTGGTTGTGGCGGAAAACAATGGCACCAATTTAAATATTAGCTTCTGCAATGCTGGATTTTAGGAGGCCGTCTAGTGGCCTGATACTTAACGGGAGGCCAAATGTGTGTCAACACTGTCGTACGAGCCGGGCCTGGCTTAAGAGGCTCTGCCGGTGCGCCAATGCGAAAGGGGTTCTGCCGCTGAAGCGGTACAAATGTTAAGACATGATGGGCTGAAAAAATACCCGGGGGCAGTGCACAATCCTATTAACGCTGTATCTCATAAACCCCGCAGGCTCCTATAAAACTGCTGATTAATAGCAGGTGTGCATTAAGAGCAAGCGCAAGCTTGAGAGCGCCAGCTGCGATGCATGCCCCCGGTGCGCATTAAAATGCAAGGCGAAGCAGAGATGTATAGGAGGACGAGGTGCGGAAGGGTCGCGCGGCACAACTGGCATCTTGGCCGCAGACTAATGGAACGACTGCCACCCCCCACTCCACATGATCTATAATGCGCTCATATCTTCTGCGTATAGGGAGTTTCGAAAAACAAATACGCAGAGGCTATGAGATATGGCCATCGAGCAGCTGTAAAAGCTAGCCCAGCAGCTATTTTACTGGGGGAAATTATTTAGGCATGAACGGTAATACGCCCATTACATTTTATGAAGTCAATTATCGCCAAGGCTCCCTTCGTGTACTGACACAGCTCTAACCTGTGTTAGATATACAGTGAATTTACTGGCATCGAAAAATATTCAAGCAGGTTTAGAGAGGGTACTTTAGCTCTCCTTCTCCAGTCTACAAATAGTCGGTTTTTTTCCAGGAAGCAAGGAACTTGTCACATTTGGAGCCAGCCATGCTAATGATAATGTGTTCAATTAGTGAGAGTTTCCAGTGTAAAAGTAAATTTCCCTCGAAATTTTAGTTTTCTGGTGATGAGGGAGGGTATTCATGCATGGGTCGTGTTTGAATTGTTCCTGAAGCAGAGAAATAAACTATTTCAATACTTTGTGCTAGCTATGAAATGTCAATGAAGTAAGCCTATGCTGTGTTTTGCAATTATCTGCTTCCTTCCAAAGAACCCCCTACCCCCCAAAAAAAAGCCAGATGTTTGAAGCAGGTCTCCAACCTTCACTTCGCCAACACAGCGAAAACCCAACCCTTTGTAGTGTGTACCAGCAGATACATTCCTCTATTGGAGCCATTTATTATTAAAATGCATCAGTATTTCCTTTGACATGTGCGATTTGGAAGGCCTTTGTGCAATAAGCAACGGGCCCAGTGGTATGGAGTCAGGCATGTGAAATTCACAAACACTGGACAAAGTTACGATTCTCTCAAAGAACTCCCCAAGGACACACAGCACAGAGGACATACTGTATGTAACCCCCTGAGACTGATAGAAAGTGCACACAATGTGTGGTGACAAAAGGTTTATTGCGCTTTCTAGGGGAGGGTGTTGGGTCCATAGGGAGTCTATTGAAAATAAGGTTAATCTATTCAGCCTTTGTTGTCGTCACGGGAACAACCGGCATGTTTTTAATGGCAAAAAGGTCAAATAAACAAACTATACATTTGTTTATTTGACCTTTTTGCCATTAAAAACATCTTCCTTTCTATATCACTGTGAACTGTCAACATTAAAGTTATTCTATGACCTTCTGCCACTAGGTGTCACACTAGAGCACCAGCATCAAATCAAAACGAGTGTTCAGCAGGCCACACACGTGCACTAACATGCACTCCTTGATATGAAAACAAAGAACAAAGGAGCTCAGATTACAACACACACAGAGAGGGAGTGTGTCATTCTCTGCTCAGGACACCATTGTTCATCCATCCATCTTCTCCCGCTTATCCGGAGTCGGATTAAGCAGGGGACCCCAAACCTCCCTTAAAAAGCTCTGACTGGGAAATCCCGAGGCGTTCCCAGGCCAGTGTGGAGATATAATCTCTCCACCTAGTCCTGGGTCTTTCCCGAGGCCTCCTTCC
>JAODLL010021910.1:0-25643 GCA_026546735.1 Forbesichthys agassizii
GGCTGTTTTCACCGCCGTGTGTGTGTGTGTGTGTGTGTGTGTGTGTGTATTCTATTTTTATAGTTTTAGTTTACCGGTGCTCTTGAAATACAGGTTAACAGGTTGTAGCATTTTCAAATTGGGGATAAATTAACTGCCCATCGTGCTTTCTAATCAGGGGCAATTAGTGATAATGTAGGTTCTGTTCTGTGTCATGTCTAAAAATCATCTGCTATATCAGTATTTAATGCCAAAATAAAGTCAATAATTCTTGTTACTTCCTCCAGGACGTCCTTCTTCAGCTGGTCTGACCCCCTATAACCAGCAGATGCTGTGTATGTGATATGGTGGATGTCCCCACAGTGTCACCCCCCTCCTCCTAGGGTGATGTCAAGCCTTCCTCCTTCTCCTCCAAGAGGGCTAGGAGGAGGAAGAGCACAGGCTTAAAGGTGGAGACCAGATGTGGAGTACCTTTTTAGGATTACCTCTCACATCCACTTGTTTAACCGAGAATAAAAACATTTGAGTACTTTTTTTTGTGTAACTTTTGTTAAAACATTTTTTAATGCAGTTGATAAGATTCAAATGAATATTTCCCAAATCCAGTTCATAATACACATTTATTTAAAAAAAATACTGTCTGTTAATTACTGTACTACTACTGGTATTTAGGAAAAATGTGGTCAATCTATTCTGTTACTACTGTACATGTAGGCTATATTGTTATTTGTACTGGCCAGGGCTGAAATACATTGCTTTGTGTTTAGGTTATTGGTTTGATAGGTCAGTTACATTGCAGATCCGGCTTGGAAAGTCTTCTTCCCAATCGGACCTTTCTGTAATTGACTGTCATCTACTCGCCTGGCCAATATAGTCTCTATGCGGACTAGCCTAAAGGTATACACATACACACCAGCTTGTCTTTCTTAAGGCAGCTAGAGTGTGAGGGCTACCCACTACTCAGTTTTTGTGAGCGGTATACCATTACAACTGAAGTTTTAACATGTGTCATTGATCAACCGTACAGTGGGATATCTAAAAAAATGTATGTTAAAATAACATTTAGACACGTCAGAAACAGATGATGGCAGTAATTCATATCAAAACTGCTTGAGTTTCAGAAAAAGATGATGTGCTGTTTTGTTTAAATATTGATTTTCTTTTGTGGTAATAGCCATTTAAATGAAATAAAATACATTTATATGGAAGATCATCAGTTTAGAGGGACGTTTCAATGCATGTTTGACTGAAATAATTTCACCCCATGGTAAACGTTACAAAAACAGGATATCGGAAGATGAATTCGATATCAGAAAGTAGACACTTAAAAGGCAGTGTTGTTCTGATGCCCCCCACCCCACCCCACCCCACCCACCCCCCACAGTATGCAACAAAACGATTACCTTAGAGACAAAAACAGGAAACATTATGTGACAAGCAAACAGCTCAATGGAAAAACACAGGCGCAGATAAAATCTATAGATCTGGATAGTGACCTTCCTTGTTAGTCATCACCAAAGTTCCAACCAGAGCTGTTTTTACTGAGAAGACAATGACAGTGAACTTATAAACATAGTGCTGTTTTATCAATATGTATGTTATGACTGTCATGCAGGGTCCTATTTCAGATTTTGATGTCAGTGTTACAATGTATGTAATGTAATCTAAACCAAAAACAATTTAGATAGTAGAGAGGAAATTGGCTTTAATATGCTTTGATAATATTTTCTACGTTTGTTTTTCATAAATGTGTAGGCTATAACATAAAGTTGTTTTTAAAACTAAAAATGTGGACTGTATCTTATATTCTAAAACATCCAAGGTTATTAATTACAGTAATTGCCTAATGGTTTAAGTTGTAACTTTAGGTCTGTTTAACAATATTCAATGTACTTTTGGTAAATAAACATAGCATACATGAAAGTTTAACAGCCTGTATTATGAAATAAAGGTATTTGATAATTATGTAACAAAACCATGCAGTACACTGAGAAGTTTGGTATGGCAGATTAAATAGTTTTGGTGCATATTACTTTCTGTTAATAATAAACATTATACTCCATGTCTCTCTCACACTTTTTTTGTGATGCAAATTTAACATAATCTTCAGAAGAGGGGGGAGTATTCCATTCCACGAGACTAAATAAATAATTGTATGAAAAATGTCTTATTTGACCTATACTATCATTGCAAAGCAAGATGAAGTACTGCATATACTGTATAGGTGCAAACTGAAACATTTTATTAAAAACATACTGAGCATGAAGCAATAACACACTTGTAGTTTTTGCCTCTGCAATTTACTGTTGTCATGTCAAGTAGTACACATATTTGGTTCTGGCATTTCAACTTTGTTGTGTATGATGCTGTTTCATTATTGTTGTTGGACATCCCTTTGTGGCCAAAAACACCTATTTCAGGTGTACGATATAACATTTCCACATAAACTATTGTCTATGCAATTATAAAATGTAATTATTCTGTAATTCTTGTAATTCTGAGCAGGAAACTACACACTTGTCCTTTGTTTTCTGGGCCGTCAGTGCATGTGTGGGCCACAAAGCATTTGTTCTGGGCAGATATGATGGTGCACTAGTATGGCATCTAGTGGTAGGTCATCTAGTAAGCCACAACAATTAATTTGCTCCTAATAGGCCAACCTAGCTTTAAAATATTCATATGGTTTAGAAAGACAAACAATGTAATTGGGTTTAGCACCAACAGATTCTCTGATCCAGGACAGAACTATGTAATGAAGAAATAATGACAGATGGCACAATGGAAGAAAGAAAATACTAATGTTGCATTTAATATTCATGGCACCTATACAGAAACAGTATGGAAATTAATAAACGGGAAATTACAAACTTTAGTCCTTCACACCATAACCAAGACATACATTTTTTTTCCATACTACTAATCTTTCAAAAAACATTACCTCAAGTTCTAGAATGGCTCTAATGTGATCAAACGCTCCAAGATATTTGACTTGGACATATGATCAGACATTCTATTGAAGGATCACCAACAAATTAGGTTTACTGAAACAGAATCCCAAGTCAATAAACAAAGGTCTGAGAAAAAGACTTACAGAGAACAACTGTTATAATCCTTATATACATCTGGAACCACTATGTATTTATGTATGTATGTATAGTTTATTTGTGGATTGTGGACCTGTGTGTGAAAGAGAAAACCTCTATCTAACCAGAATTGCTAACCATGTTGTGGGTTAAACAAAGCATAACTGTGTGGCACATACAAACACAGAATACATTTACTATTCTGACAATGTGAGAATCTGAACATCTAGCCAAAGTCTGATTTGACTGATGCAGATGTTTCTAGAAAAACCTGCCTTCTAACATTTGGTTGTATATCTCATAATGGAGCTTATAGTTAATTTTTCTTTGTCCAGACCATCTGATGACCATCTGAGCTGGGGGGAGAATGTCTCTGAAAATTATAAAAAGTACAAATCCAGGCGGCAGTTTGGACCAACAGCATTCCACTGCTGGCTATTTATTAGCGAGCGACTTCATGAAGGCATTATAATGTTCTGGGTGACACCGTTTATACTCATTAATCTTCCTTCTTATCTGCTTGGGCGTATCCTGGTAGTAATTCTTCTCATCTCTAGCCATGGCCTATCAGAAAACACACCAAAAAAAGAGCATAATGTATCAAAGGGCAAATTCAGATTTCTAAAACGCTGATTGAATGGAATTCGTTTTGTGGTGGTCTTGCACTGTATACACTACCACTCTAAAGTGGTAGTGTATACAATCTAATATCAATATCTATTGGAAATAAAAACTCGGAACTTTTTGGTATTTAGGCTGTTAGCAAATATTGTAAGAGTGAATGATGCGTTAATATGAAATGTACATTGTTAAATGTATATCTAAATTAGACATGATTACATGCTGTCATTTACAGTGCATCTGGAAAGTATTCACAGCACTTCACATTTTGCTGTTACAGCAATTCTACACACACAATACTCCATAATAACACAGTGAAGAATGAAACTAGAAGGTTTTTGGCAGTTTCCTATAGAAACTGCGAAAAACCTACGTGCTACGTGGCCATACCTTAATAAATCGTGTAGTCATATGTTTCCTTGTATTATTATCATCTAAATGCAAGCAAAAGTGGATTTGGATGTGAGCGGACTTGTTAAGTATGTGTTTGCAAGGCCATCTTATCCCGCTAGGCTACAAAGGCTGCTGCCTAGGGACTCAAATCCTCCAGAAATGAAATGTATGTTACAGACAAAATATATTTGTTTTAACGTAAAAGTGAGCTGTATGGCTTGTGGCTCCCAACTTCTCTTGAGATGGTTTTCCTTTATGGTTTCGTGAAGCCACGCCAGGTCATCTCAGTTTTCCCAGCCTAAACCTTTCTTTCCTCTTTAAATCAGGTCCAGTTATATGCTTCGCTGTTACCGAACCCCGCCTGTTGTTAGACCTAGATTCTGCCTGCTGATTTTGCTACTCTGGTCATCTGTGAAATGAACAGTTAGCTTCATCTTTAGCTTGCTATTGTTAGCTTATGATTTTTAAAAAATGTGTTGAAAGGTGTAAATATCTGTAGATGTATGGAATGTATGTTTGTGAAAAGTAATAGCAACCTGATACAAAATGTGCTGATTCATTTGATGTTTGTGTGAGGTTTGTAAGTATGGAGGTGTAGTTAGATGAGCAGAAGTTGAATAATAATAAAGCGTTAGAAGAAAAATAAAAATCACAAGCATTCAGTCTTTGCCATGACACTAAAAATGGAGCTTGAGAGGTCCTGCAAAGAAGAATTGGAGAAACTGCCTAAAAGTAGGTGTGCCAAGCTTGTAGCATCATACTCAAAAAGATGTGAGGCTTTAAATGCTGCCAAAGGTGCTTCAACAAAGTATTGACCAAAGGAATTATGTACATGCAATGTCTTCACATTGTTATTATGGGGTATCTTGTTTTGAATTTTAAGGGAAACCATTTTTTTTTTTTTTTTAATCCATTTTGGAAAAAGGCTGTAACATAACAAAATGTGGAAAAAGTGAAGCGCTGTGAATACTTTCAGGATGCACTGTATTCTACCTAATGTATTTATTGTAAGTCACTTTGTATAAAAGCATCTGCTGAATGCTGTAAACTACTGTGGAAATGGCTATTGGTCATATATTAAGATGATCACCAGTAGGGCTGTCGCGATAACCACAATATTTAAATACCGCAGAGTTGCTAACCAAACTGCGGGGAATGGCAAGCAACCGCCATTTTTTCATGAGGCTAGCCCATCAAATATGAGGTTTCATCTAGGGTATGTGTGCAATTGAAGCACCCATTCCCACCAGCCCTGTTGTAGCCGGTTGTAACGACACTGACGTTACGTTTCACTGCACTTTAATACAGTTTTGTCATAATCCATTTTGTCTGGGCAGCATGCATGATGCAGCGCACCCTGGATGTATTGGCAGCGTGCACATTGAGTCATTATTTTGGGACATTTCTTTGGGTCTATTTCTTGTGGGAAAGAAATGAAATAGTTGTATCCTAACGTTAGGATTGTTAAACAACTTGTGCCATCACTATCAACTATGCTAAGCCAAGGTATGTAGCTTGGTGCATTATAGGCTTTTGATCTTGCATTATTTAATATGCTTTAACGTCCTATTTTCCAGCTGACATTTTGATCAAACATATGCCGAACGTGACCGCATACCTAGAGTCAGAACACCGGTGCACTAAACTGGTAGTTGATATGCCGTTGCAGTCTCAATACAGACTGAGATCACTTTGCCTAGATATTGTGTTCATGCCCCAGAACCACACTATTTCAGAAGCTCTCTGCCAAGCACTTGACCACGCAAATAAAAAAACACGGTGATAATACCACATACCGCGCTTTTGAACCAACTGAAATCACTTTATGGAAGATAAGTTTTACCTTCAAGTCTTCATTGTGCTCCCTTATCATGTACTGCACGTACTCTATCAGGTCTGTGGACAGCGTCTTAGTGTCTTTTTCGGGCAGACTGGCCTCGTCTTGCAGCTCTGCTCAAAAACACAGTCATACCATTACTTCATCTTCAAGACCTCCACATCACATTGTCTTTCATTCTTGGTGCTCAAACTGTATATCCAAATGCTATCCAGTATGCACAGTTGAATACTAAAGTGATGACACCAGAAAGAAAAGGTTATGTTGTGCACATACACGACAGCAAATGTCATAACACAAATGTGGGCTTACGCTTCAAAACATATGGTTTTGTCACAACAGCAGTGGGAGCTTCGGTCTCTATCTCCATAGCAAAGATCTGGACAAGACAACAAAAACAGAAAAGGAGAATTCATCAGCCCATGTCATTTCTGGGGAAAGTAATATATGAAATATAAAACCCACCCTATGCAATATATTTTTCATATAAAAATGCTTTTTAATCCTTCCTGTGCTTTGCATAGGAAGGATCTGGACAAGACAACAAAAACAAAAGGAAAATTCATCAGCACATGTCATTTCTAGGGGAAATTATATATTCAATCAGAAGCATAGCCAGAAATGTGTGGGTGAGTGGGCGAAAATGAAACTATGTGGGCAATAACAATTTATCTAATAGGTCTATTAAAACTATGACGTAGTAGGCTAGTTGTGCAAGTAGGCTAGAAGAATATTATATTTTTCCACATATAAGCCTACAGGCTCGCTTTTTTTTGTTCACCGCCAAATATGTAATTACACAGGCCAATGATTAGGTCTACAGTATTTTGCCGGTAGCCTACGATAGTCTCCCGTTTTGGGATTTTGAGCACATTGAACATTACTTGTGCAGTTTTGATCGACAGTAGCCTATAGTGACACAGCATGTGCAACTCGTAATAACAACGTCAATCAATCGATCCAGCAATGATCAATGCTTACCGGCAGTGCTCTAGATTTACTCTAGACAAAATGATGCAAAACTGTTTCACCAGAGAAAGCAAATGTTTTATTCACACCCTTCACTCTTATAGAAAGAGAATTGGGGCGCATATTATTGTTGCATGTGTCTGCAGCCTTATTGATAGGCTACGGCTATGCTTGCACTCACCAAAGCAGGCTCACACAGGCGTGAAATTAAAGAGACAGTGCTAGATCTTCTTCTGGCTCTGGGCAAACTTTTGTATGCTAACCGTTCTTGGAAAACCACTCCATGTTAAACTCACGGTTAAAAATAGCAGCGTCAGCGAGTGCTATAGTATGCCTACTTCAAGTTTATCATCAAAATTGGTGATTTGACATTAGCATCTGCTTAAATGAGTAACATATGGATCTTTAATCCACTATGTTTGTATTATATCCATGTCCAATGTCTTAAGTTTAACTACGGTAACTTGAAATAGAAAGAATTTTTTTTTTTTAAAGTCCATCTTTTTCTTTTTTTTATATTGCCAACAAGCCTAATGTTAACGCCAGACAGCTCTAATATTGTGGCTATTGGGTGGGAGCATAACATTCATCATTTATATTGATAATTAAATAACTATTGATATTTATAAAATAGCATATTTGGCGACTGATTACTCATATTTAATATAGTTTTTATTATCTTAACATCAAAAAATGTAATACCAAACTGGTTGGTTGGGTCGGCAGTGGTTCTTATTGGGTTTCACTTTGTTGATCATCATAGCTTGTTTGTACAGGTTTTTTTTTAAAACACCATTACCACAACTGCTAGTTACCTTCTGATTTTTTATTGGAAGAGCACTGTTAGGATCAAAAGCCAGACCCATCTCCTGAAGGTTCCTTTTGGTGGACATATGGTTGTTCCAGGCATTTCGAATCTGCGGACTAACATTAGACAGGTCAGTAAATCTGAAGGATATGGCACAATATAACGAGATACAGTGTACATTACTGGAAAAAATAATCTAGTGTTTGATCTACTATTAGTGGCACTAGATACACATTCTGAAATATGGCACTTTCAAGATTAAATTGGTATTTTAGACATAATTATGTATTGGCAAATGGAATTGTTCTGCAAAAATTGCCTGCATAACCTTTGCCGTTTTTGAGCAGACATATTATAATAGCAACATGTTTTGATTGGACAGCTTGTACGACTATTAATATTAACGCAACGCTTTAGTGCCGCAAATAAAACATACAAAGGCCAAAACATATACGCAACTGTAGGCTACTAGTACTACTGTACTAGTACAATCCCGGTTAGCATGAATAGCTGTAATACTTGGTTCGGCTTATATGTCTACTTACTTTTCAATTCGCGGATTTCGCTTTTTGATAAACTGTTTCTTGAGTTTTTTTCTGTCTGTACTGTAGTTAAATTTCTTTCTTCGTCTTGACTGCTTAGTTTTGGCCATGGTTATGTGGTTACACAATAACTGTGTGAAAACAACGTGCTGTTTCAGGAAGTGCAATTCTGACTACACGTGTTACGGTCACGTGACCAGGCACTACATTTTACCTTTACTTTGAATTTTTGTGGCATTTTTATTTGAATTGCTTTGAAACTGTGAGGTAGGCTACATTCCCCATATTTAATTTTAAAAACCTATTATATGTTTGAATGTAATAACAATAATTCCCTTATTTATAATTTAAAAAAAAAGATCAGTAGTAACGTTGACAAACCACTAATATAAACATGCACGTCCTTTATGTTGACTCTAGGGGTCCCTCTGTGCCCATTTAATCACATCGCAATATATCGCTTATTTGGCATGCAAACTTACAAGCAGATTGAAAATATAACCTACTAAAAATAATAATAACCATTATATTTATTTTATAATGCCAAAAAATATGGTTACCTAAAGTTTCGCACTTTGTAAGACACCACCTTGATTGTATATAATTATGTTAATATATCTGTGATTTCCATATTTGGCGTGAATAGGGCGTGGTCATAGCGGAAGAACAAGTTGGGAAAAGGAAAGAAAGAAAAGCATGTTTACAGCAACTCAGTAAAGACTATTAAAGGAAGGCGGAGTTGAAGGGCTGCTGTACCGCTGCAGCCTGGATCTTCAGGGTGGAGAAACCTGAAGCAAGCCGGAGTAGCCTACGCTGCGACGACCGAGGAGTGTTCAATTAGTCGACCTTAGGGGGGGGGGAGGGCTGGGGAAGACGAAGGACAATATCGGTGTCTGTAACCCCCCGGAAATATGGAGCTGGAGAATATCGTGGCCAACACGGTTCTGCTGAAAGCACGGGAAGGTAAGATGTGGGGATGAGGAGAGAGTGGCTAGGCGGACACTCCGGGCGCAACAATGAGCCTAAGTTCGGTAAGGTTCGTTGAGTTCCGGGTGTTTTCGTACGCACGATTCTATACTGTTGACCACACGAAACTCGACCGTCTCCAGCCACATGGTTACATCCAAATTGTCCGTGTAGTATCTATCCGTTTGACAGCTCCGTTCACTGACCGGTGAAACCACCAGGTCTCCCCACAGCCCCACCAGATTGGTACCCCTATACGTTAACTGAGGAAGGTCTTGCTAGTTCGCCATATCTAGGCTATTGTCTAAAAATGCAAAATGGATCTTTGCTTTTCCAGTTCTGGTGCCATGACGTTGCTTAAGTTGTTTTTGTTGTCACGAAATTGGATTTTTTCTGATTTCTGTAAACTTTATTTTTCACTGCTCGTTGACATTTCACTTTGGTATATTCTGTAGGGTATGGCTATACTATGCAGGTCAAATTCGTACACGTTACATTTAGCATATGAGGGTTAAAATGTTAAAGAATATGCAAAGTGTCAAATGTGAGCGACACATTGGATTTTCCTTTCTGATGTTGCATGTTACAGTCGTTTGCGAAACAGGATGTTGAGCAGATCAGAGCATGCTGAACCGATCTCAGATAGCCTACTACCAGAGAATGTGTAGGCGATAGCTGCCTGGTTTGTTGCCGTTGGTATTTGGCAGGTCCGCGTCGCTTTAACAATAGCTTTCAAACAAGAAATTCGCGAGCATAGTCTTGTCATAACCTTTATGCCATCTGCGAATAGACGAGAGAGTCATGCAGGACGACAGAAATCCCTGTTTAAAAAGACTTTGTAGCTTTGTCCAATCTATATAGCATTACACTACACTGTCCAGTACAAAACTGAAAGTAGGCTAACTCTATTGCTGAAGCTGCTCTAATGCTGAAGCTTTTGATTTTCCTAGCTGCTATAATTTTCCTCATCATGCGTAAAAAGACTAGTCTGTTCCAACATGTTGTTACTGCTCCTAGGCTTAGGCCTACATAGCCTATGTCCCATATATTCTTCCAGTTTGTTGGATTTTATGGGTAATTAAAGTGTAATAATAACACTTAACAACAATAGTCGAAAATGTGTGTCTGCTTAATTATTTTGAAATATATTCAAGCAATATAATACAGTTTTAACTATGTCCTATAAGTAGACAATAAAGTAGGATATACTGGATACATTTTCTTACCTTAGCCATATACATTTACCATATGGCTAAGTTGGTCTTGCCAGAGGGCAGGAGCAGGTGTCTTTGTTTCCATGTGAAATTTGGGCCTGGGCAGCCCATTGAGACTGTATTGTAATTATTGGCTATATCTAATCTTGATTTCACTTGAGGAGAAAGACTGACCACACATTTAAGATGTTTCACACTAGCACTTTGTTGACTACAGTTTTGTTTATGATCTGTTTGGCACTCTCCCTCAGAATTTGTAGCAATGTTTTACCACAATCAGAACTGACATGTAGGCCGTTATTTGGTTTCTATGTAATAATCCTGATCTGAAAATAAAAACTTTTGGCTATTGTTTATTTTAAATGTGCATATTGACGGTTGCCATATGTCTTGGTGCAGTTTGCTACAGATGTTTAATATTTTCCCTGCATGTGTTGTGTTTAGATATTTCCATATTGTTTATCTTACATTTGCATGAAGGGCTGTGTCTGGTCAATATACTGTATATAGCCTTTGCGTTTTGTGTCACTGTTTGATCTCCCATCATAAAGTGACAGTTATTGTATGGACTTGTCTATTGTGCAGAATACATGCTGGCAGTCGGTCTAGCAAACAAATTTGTATTGCAAATTGTATGTTTACTCTTCAGGTTATCTTTGAAGCCAAATATTCCAGAATAGAAGTTGACAGTTGTTAGGTTAGTTAAACAAGTCTGTATGTAGACACACATTTAGACAAGAGGGTGTATGTTTCTTTGTGATTATAACTTTCCCTAACCAGTTAATGATCTGGTATGACTTGTGCTCACTGGTCTGAGACAGAAAATAACATAATTGATAGCCTAAAAGTATAATGTTCGCAGATAGATTCTGATAGTGATGTGGACAGGGTTAGATAGAATTTTAATGAAAAGTGCTAGAAAAAGATTACTTTAACACATCTCATTTTATAATAGGTAGTCAGCATGTTCACTTACACATTTCTTTACTTACAAAATAAAATGTTTTTAAACATTGCATCATCTGTGTTTTTGAAATATTGGAATTACAGATGCTATGTGTTAGCATGTTAACCCTCAACAACAAGACATTAACATAATATATCTTAATGCTAATGTAGCAGGTAGTGTGTTAAGTATAGGATCATGGATCGCCAACATGCTTTTTATAAAAGTATGATGTAGACACTAGAAACTAAGGTAAATCAAAAGAGACTGGGGGGGGGGGGGGAATTAATCCTGTTTGGCAGCATTTTTGAATTCCAATTCAGTTACTGTATTTGAGTATGCAGTAATAGGAAAATGTAAGGATTATTAAATAGTTTATTAATTATTTATTGATGTTTAACATACATTAAATATATATTGAATATACAAAGTGTACAGTCCACTGGTATTCCTATGTTTTTAACACTATTAATGACTAACAAAACTGGTCTTAATATTTAAGATAAGGCCTACTGTAAATTCCTGTTATCTGATTTAAATTCTTATTCATGTAGAATGTTACAATCACCTTAAATAATCGCCTCATTAAATATACAGTATATTTAAGCAAATCCCATGATGGCTGTACACCATGGGTTTTACACAGATTACAGTGAATGTGATATAAATGAGTCATGATGACCTTAACGGCACATTGACCTTGTGCTATAACCATCCACTGTTAAATAAGGTAACAGTGGAAGGTTATAGCACAAGGTCAATGTGCCATTGCCTTGATTAATCCCTAGTTGTTCGTTATACGTGATTTTCATTGTCTATCATTTACTTATTGTATTTCCTCTAACAAATCTGTCTACTGTAAGATTTTCAAGAATTGTTTTTGTTGGGTTTATTCACATTTTTAATCCGAAACGGTAATATATAAAACACACTGATACTGCAAATTGCAGCGGAGACTTTATTTCATTTAAGTAAGGTTTGGATAGGTAGAAGAGATAATCTGTCATCACGAGCACTGGAAGACTTTTTTTTGTCACTTGTTTTCTCTTCTCTCTTTTCAGTTGTCTAGGTGACAATACAACTAGTACTCTTTAATTTAACTGTTATATACCGTGTAATGTTTTGCTCTTTGAATTGAATGAGACATTCTTTGTGGCTATGCAGGGGATGACATGCACAATTTAACACAAACACTGTATGATTGTGAGTAAATTAAGTACAGGAGAGGGTACAAAACAGCTAAACAGATACAGCAGTTATCTCTCTCGCTCTTCTCACCACTCACACGCACACAATTACTTCTTGTATACAGTATTATATGCCAATGTCAAGACGAGACTAGACTTTACCCTGTTAATTGCCACTATATCGGTCATAGTCACATGCATGTGTAAATAAATGCACATACACACATACTTGGTCCATGCATTCACAATGTTGTCATATAGGAAACGGTTATACTAGTATAATTTATTTGAACATTTTCATCTGCACAGTCCACAAACAGCTTAGTGTTTATAAAATGTGCAGAGTTAGCGTCTTTTGACTGAGGCATGACGTAAGGAGACAGCACACATTTACACAGCTTTTCATCTGTAACTATCCATGATGAGTGGAACCTGTTGAAGGGAGAGGGAGGGCGTTAGACTGAATATCCGCCTGCGGCCTCGTACCTATGACCGAATCACAGCCGTGCGGATATTCAGTCAAACGCACGATCTCAAGTGTGTTATTGCTTTTATACAACATTGACTCACACATTTTATTTGTTAATAATAGTAATATGCGGCAACATAAAATTATTTATTTTGCTCCTCCAACACAGTCCCTCTGGTTCTGTCGGCAACTATGTGACTGGACTGTTACAAGCAACAATAAACATCACGCTAGCTTGTTACATATGTTGTTACCGCAGGTCAGCTATTTTGTATCCAATACATCCATGTTGGTCTGTGCTTCCATTTATCATGCAGACAGTGAAGTAAAATCTATTGAATCATGTGAACAGCTTATCAGAAGAGAATTTTTTATTTTTTTATTAGCAACTGGTATTATAAGAACACTGGTAAAGTGGAGTGATACATGCATAGTTAAACGTCCCGGTGACTGAAATATTGGCACTCATGGAATGCCTCTGGAATGGAATGCATCTGGAACTAACTGTTGTATAATATGACTTAGATAATTATCTTCACATCCATCCTACACCAACAATAGGATCAAATTTGGTTCTAATGTGTAGCAAGCATATAGTGTCAAGTAGCACGTAAGAAATGTCAATGCAAATAATGCTTATGACATCAAATTTAGTACAGAATAAAAAAAATATTGTATAATGTGGAACTTTCTGTAATGGAGCGGTTTCAATATCACAGTTGCTGCACAATAAATATAATACTTACTGTTCCCTGACACATTGAATGTGTGTGTGTAATATTTCCAACCTTTTAGTTAAGTCTGTTTGGTGCTGGGTGTAAAAGAAGCACTGGAAAATAAATAAATGAAATATTTTAATTAGCCTAGTTTTTGTTTTAAACAAATTCCACATGGTGAACTTGCAACAAAAAAAGGTAAAATATGTCCCTGACATGTTACTGTGTTCCTTTCACAGGAGGAGGTGGGAACCGAAAGGGAAAGAGTAAAAAATGGAAACAAATGCTCCAGTTTCCCCACATTAGCATTTGTGAAGACCTCCGACAGACAACAGGTAGGACTACCTCTAGCCTGCAATGTTAGCCAACATTATGTTATGTTCATGGAGCCAGTATAGTGATTCTTACCAAAATGTAGAATAATTAGAATAATCATATTATTATTATTATTATTATTATTATTATTATATAATATTATTTATATTATAATAATTTTAATAATTATTATTATTATTTCGATGTGTGATGCTGCGCCGTGGAGGACCGCATGTCATGTGCATTTAAATCACCCTAGGACCTGGACGGTTTTCAACCGTACACTTAGTACACTCATGTCATCAAATTCAAATGTTAACGTTAATGGGGATCCCCCTCTCAGCCCCTCCCCTCCCCTCCCCCAGCTCCTTGATGCATTTTTCAAAGTTGTAATGGGTGGAGTCAGGCTTAGCACAGGGGTGCAGTTACACTTGAAATTTCTTTTAATATTTTCTATTTTATTCTAAAATAAAGAATAAAGTAAATGTATTTTATTACCAGCAACTTCTTTGGTGTTACTGTGTATTAAAAAAATAACAAACACTGTGAAATTGAACTCAGAAATCTTTTGTCCAAACAAATATCCACTCCAATTTGACTGTTGTTTAAATGGTGATATGTTTTTTTTATTTTTTTTATAATTCTTACTGGAGCTTTATCCTATAAAAAGGAAGCCAGTTGTCTATGAATTACTTGTGGCAGAGTTAAGGTAATGCAGTAAAGTGAAGGCAGATTACTTTTTCCTAGCATCTGTAAAGAAAGTCCCAGCATTATTGAGATGAGCTTGAATGAGACATGATTCAGTGCTGTACATTCGATAAAAACACAGTCATGTAGTCTACAGACACTTTTAACAAACAAAATGTATCAGTTTAAATAAATTACATTAACTAGATAGTTAAAAGTATGTCTAGTCAGTCGTTCTTTGGGGATACCAATTGAAGAAAATAATGATTACCTGGACATATTTACATAGTTAAGTACATGAATTAGTGTTTTTTATTCATGGATTTATGCGGGGCAGAATGAAATAGATATACTGCAGTCCTCTGTGAATCTAACAAAAATATCCAACATGTTGAGTCAGATGCATCATAGTGTGGTTGTCATAATGCAAATGCAAACACATCTGGAAAGTCGCCAGAGTTACTTACCTGAAATAATACTGTGTCACTCAAAAAGAACACTTAAGTTTAACTGAAATTATACAACTGTTATGTAATACAGAAGGAATACCGTACTATTCAAAAGGTGTGTGGGGGGGGAGGGGGGGTGCTTTAAAGTTCAATGACAGAGGCACACATATGGCTCTACAGTAAGTATTCCTGTGGAATATGTTCAATTTCCTGTCAATGCCAAACCATCATTCACTTTCATTCACAGGCGTTTGGGCTGTTGGTGTCTTCATGCGAATGACATCCAAATGAAATATGACTTGCTGTGTTTGCATGCCGATGCCTCATAAGAGTGCAATTATGTTGACCTTCCATATTAATTTAGCATGGTTTTCTTCCTTATCTGCCTTGTCTTCTTTTCTCATTCTGTTAGTATGTTCTCTCTCCATAGCCCTCTCACTAAGACACCTTTGCTGACCTCCGTCATTCAATCCAGATAATTGAGATACTGATAACTTGCTTGTGAAAGCCAGACCAGCTGAATCTGTCAGTCTGTACAGTCAGTCAAAATTGTATTAAGGCAGGAAACTGTGGCAGCCAGAAAGAGGAAGCATGGTTGCTTCACTCTGTTGAATGTGCTATCAACATGAATATGTCAGTGGCATTGCCCAAGACAATGAAAAAAAAGCTATACTTCATATTTTTGATACGGTTGCCCCTATGACTTAATAATGTAGGGGACAGTGCATTGATTAATTACTCACACAGTCAGAGGAGGTGGTCCAAATAATGTTTGATTGCTGTTTTGTGGATAAATGACAGCTTCTCATGGTGGTTTTCTGTATTTGGGTCACATGCATACTTGCACAGAAACACACACGTACGCACGCACACAAACATTGATGCAGTCTCAGAGGAAACCAAATTGTCAAAACATGCATGTTTGCAGGCTACTAAAGCACCAACATCCTAGCAAAGCTTAGCATAACAAATCCCATAGTCTATCAAATATCCTTACTTCCTAATTGTATTACAATATCTCTGATATCAATTTGTATCTCTTTGTATTGTGACAGGCTGTGTTCTTGTATCTAACCACTGTGTGAAATAGCTACAAAGGCAGGTCATCTGATAGTAGATTGTACATTGAATGTATTACTGGTAGGATTGTTATATTGGTACTACACAAACACAATTGTATATTTTTTCCTTATATTACCCAGCAATTTCCCGGAATTACTATGTACTGTACTGTAGATACCAGCCCTTTGTGTTACTGTGTTTTATTTCACTAGATGTTGTAATATGAACTACAGATTATCTTGTATCTACAGTGAAACCAATCCACCCACACTGAAATTGATTTCCTTGAATGCTGAAGCTATTTAACATACAGTGGTGCTGATTGGCTTTATTCTGCTGTCTGCTGTGTAGGACTGAACGGTTAATCGTTTTAAAACCGAAATTGCAATATGAATCAATGTGATTTGCACATCGCAAGGCAAGTGATTTATATGCGCATCTGACCAAGTTTTGTCAATGCTTGCATAAATGTATTCTGTCCTTCTCAAATCTAACTAATCAGCGCGGTGCTCCTCTACCAGTCATGCTCTGACATTCAAAATGACTGTGTACAGTATATGGCATGCCCATCAACAATAGACTGACCATATGTCCTCTTTTTCCTGGACATATCCTTTTTTGGGGCCTTAAAAATGTGTCCGGCCGTGATTTTCTAAATCGCCAATAATGTCCGGTTTGGCTTGTGTGTACATTTTTGCATTGAACTTTGGGTCTCGCTTTCTCAAACGTAACGTAATCAATAGTTGCATTTGCAACACCCAGGCTGCCTGAAATCAACAGAAGAACGCACTAGGCCTAGGATCTGTAGCATACAGATGGTTAGCATAAACTAAAAGGGAATTAAAACATTTCAGTGTTTTCTTCTCGGTTGTAGGGATCCTTGAAAAGCAGAAGGCATCACCTGTGCTTGCACATAGTCTAAATGTTAGTGTAATATTATATAGCTGTGCCCAGAGCTATTTGGAGAGTGTCAGGTTAAATAGGATATAGGCTACTTTTGTTGTTATACTCATTGCACTTGTTACATCCTTGTAATAAAATGCTTCTGATTCCAAGACGTAGAAGCGCAGAAAAGTGTGTTCTACGACATAGCTATACTGTTATAGCAAAGCATTCTTTCAACATAGCTCTGAACGCACTACTGTAGGCTACTGCTTTTTTTACTGACCGTATCAATCATGGTGCTGTGAAATGGCCAATATTTTAAAAAGTAAATAATATGATTATTTGGCTATCTGCCATAATGGCTATGAAAGCAAAAGTATGCTATTTGTCGTGTTAATGACTAGGCTACAGTATGTTTATGTATTAAAGGTGGTCAGTCAATCTGAAGAAATATTGTTGATTTGAAATTGATCAAAACAAAAACACCTCTCCCTTCTATGCCATAGAGAGCCTAAGGTCTGCCCCACATTGAAATGCATTGCCAAGTCTAGAATAGGCCTACTGATGTGTGGTGCGGCCTTGTAGGAAAACCTGATTATTATAGCACGGACACAGAACGGACAGTAAGTAGATATTTGCTGAATTCGTTTCTTTATTCAAAACCAAAATATTATCACCCGAACTAACAACAAACACGTGAAATACAAGGAAACACTACATTACAATACAATACATTAAATTTTTCTGAAAAATAACCTCTGCTGAGCTAGAAGCAAAGTCAGAAAATGTAGGCTAATCCCAAAGAAAAGCAGCACTTCGGTGTAGGATATTTTGTGTTTGAGATTAAAGACGTGCAACTAATCTATTGTGCAAGGACTTGCTGGGTGACTTAAATAAGGCAGCCAGCGTCCGGTTCAAAAGACGCATTGTGTTAAAAAATAGTAAGACCTCTATGTTGCCATCTATGGCTTACTCTTTTACTAAGGTGAACAATATTATGCCAAAAGCAAATGGAGAATGTAACTTGGTACTTGGACATGCTTCATGGCAGTGAGAACTATGGATGGGCAAATAGTGGGATCGAAACTTCGATACTCACAAGCTACTCTTCTGATATCAATACTTACTTAAGTATCGGTAATAATATTATATTACAAAACGTGGGTGACTGAATCACTTTCAAACCTTTTCACAATCCAAAGCCTACATACTGCACGCTCAATTCTTCTCAGGACATAGTTTTTCTCGTGACATGGGCCAGGCACATTTAGCTGGCCAGTGTCATATGACTGTTGAAAACCTGTGTGACGTGAGAATTAAGCACGCCTTGCAATCCGTAAACAAGGAAACACGGTGCGGTATGGGGCAATTTGTAGACATAATGTTGGTAAATAGTTATTTACAATCAAATGAAGTAAATTATGCAAATAAAATGCCAAGATAAAATATTTATGTTTGGTTTTCCTGAAAGTAGCAGTGTGTTTTTGGAAATGTAAATTAAATTGTAGGTCTACTGTGATGAAACAAATCAATGCTGGTGATAATATTTTATCGATCGGAGCTAGATCATGTCTGTGATGAAGTTATGAATGCCTCATCTGTGTAAATATAAGCGCGCATAACTGGCTTTTGTTCAGACTGTGTTTATACCTGTATTGTTTGGCCAATCTCTAAGTGACAAGCCAAGTTTAAAAATCTAACGTTAAAGAACTATAATATTGGTTAAAATGTACCCACCTGCAGGCACACACTGGTATGGCCAAACAAGACTATCTAACTTGTTAGTTATTTTAATCCAAAGGAGTGCAAACTGATTTGTACATTATGTAGCATTGAACCCACATGTTATTTCTGGTTATGGGTGTGTTGTGTGCAAGTGTATATGTACAGTATTTGTGGAAATACTCATATACTTTCTACTACAGTTCTAGAAACGTATCTACCATGTCTTATTTATATCTATGCTGTCTATCTCTATGGTATATCTATATATAATCTTTAGTATCTTTGTTGAAACTAGTCTAAGCATTTCATTCCCAGTGACTACTTTTTGCTTTTTTTTTTAGCAGCCTAGCACAAACAATTAGCTAATCTGTTTACTTGACCACAATCTTACTCACTCACTCACACACACACACACGCACACGCACACACACGTAGTACGTTTTTCTCTAAATGTTTTTTCGACATTTAAATGTTGAAAGGGAAGTGCATTGTAATTGACATAATGTCATGCTGGTATTCTGTGATAGATTTACAAGGTGAGGCCCAGCCAAGTGACTTGTATTATCCTCTCTAGGACAAATCTTCTATGCTTTTCTGCCTCCTCATATTTCATATTTTATTATCCTCCCTTTCTTTTAATCTGTGTCTCCATGCAGAACATGCATACACCCACCCTGATAATGTACTAACTAGGGGGAAACCTTTTCTGTGTTTAAAAAAAAAAAAGTTGTAAAACATGTTGTTAGCCTATTCCTTCTAAGTGTGCTGTAATGTAACCCTAGAAGCAGTAACAAGTGTTAAGATTACAAAGTCTATCCAAATGGTATCAAATATGAAGGCTCCAATTGTGATGTGCAACATTAAGGTTCACGGATTTAGATTTGAAAATATTCAAGCAAACAAAGCTACATATAAAAGTGTTTGAGGGAAGATTCATATAAAACCCTAATTAATTAATCAATTAATTAATGAATTACCAACATAAATGTAAAAGTGTTGCTCTGTTACACCTGGGTATTTCCTCTGGCACGCTATTCCTAGTGGATGTACGTGTGAGTACAAGTGAGTACACACACACACACAGAGTTTAGGCAGCGATTCAGATTACTTCCATTAGAACATAAACACTGCTTGCGCCACAATAAACAACATATTATCTTAATAACTGCTCACCTTTTGTGATACAAAACAATCCGATAAGGATGAGTTTAGTTAGTTAGATACCAGTTAGTTACCTGAAAAGGCTGGGTCATTTTATGTGGCTATTGTGAGGCCTGTCTAAGATGTGAATTTGCCAGAACACAGTCACACGTGAGTCAACTGGGTACATACTGTACTGTATGTGTGGCTATATGATGGCTATACTGGTTGTAAAAATGTTGTAAAATATCTGTTTCACCGCTGTCTGCATTGCACTAAAAGCATATGATTTATCATGCAATCTCTATTAAGCATGGCAGTTATGTGTTACATAGTCCTTGTTTTCCTCTAAGCACTGCACAAAGAGCATCCCCCTCCAACCTGACCCACACACACACACACACACACACACATGCTATAGGTAATGTGTTCTGTGTGTTCAAGTCTAATGAGTCTTTTGATGTGTGTTAATAAAGTATTGTGTCCCTCATGGTGTCAGGTAATGAGTCTCTGGCCCTTGGAGACACACACACACACACACACACACACGCAGCAATCTCCCATGCTACATGTTAATGCGTAGACTGCACTTACCTATAGTCCGTATAACTGAATAAGAATAATTTGAAAATGTAAGTTTTACATAGCAATTGGATTATATAAATGATGATTTCAATCATATTTATGCTATTAAAGCTGCATCTATTAAAAGCATTGACTATTTTGATTCTGATTGTTATTTCCTGCCATACTAACTGACACCTTAACTTTATTGAGAGACGCTCATAACACCATTAACTGCTAGGTGTGAATTGAAACACCCTGAAGTTAGAACTCTTTTGGCCAGCGAGACCCAGATGTTAGCATGGCACACTGGCAGACAGTGAGACAAATGGAGACAACATGTAGCCTACAGATGCATGCATGCAGCTCAATGTGTATGTTCACAGACTAACAGCGAACAACAGCCAACAAATTCAGGTGCATCCTTTCAGAAGCTGTATATTGTTCAAAAATATTTAAAGAAATACGAAATGAAAAACATTCATTTCCATCCATCCATTCATAAGGTCCGGTTTTGTTTTTGGGGGGAAGGAGCATTGGGGAAAAGGAAAGATGGGAAATACGAGAGGCAGCAGAGAGGGGAGGGGGGGGCGAGATACAGACAAACAGAGGGAGACTGACAAAACTCATTAGCGCTAATTTAAGCCTATGACATCGCAGTTTCATGGTTTTGACCTGGGGTCCTGGCTGAGTGTGGGTAACTCTTAATAAAGGAGTTTTTTTGTGTGCTGTGTATTCGACATCCAGCCAGTTCTTTCATGTCCAAACAACTCCATTGATCCATTTAGTAACTCCATTGATCCATATGGAGGCAAATTAAAATGATGGATCGCCCAGGACTAATGCATTAGTGGGGGATTCAAGCCAAGTTATCGTATTCCTTCTTTTTATATTTATAAAATTGAATTGAATGTTGAGTACCATCGATAATGATACTGATGTTGTTTGTTGGGGATGTGCTCTTGTGTAATTTACGGTTTAGGACAGGGGCTTCTGCTTCTCAGTTTCTCAGGTACATTCAACATTCAGTGTTATCAGTCTGAGCAGAGATTCAGAATACCCAAGTGGCACCTGTGGGCCATTGCCAACCAATCACAATTGCAAATCTATTATTCGGATTGGCACAAATTATCAAATGTGATTATGAGTGAATGTATTGTATATGTAAGAACCCCTCAATACCTGTGTTTATTACTTGTGTCTCTCTGCTGCCTCTTGTGTGTAACTGTGTAACTGTGTGTAATGTTACCAATGCGTAGGTATAATTATGTGCTGCCTGCCACAAGGTTATTATGGTTACTCTAATGTACAAGCATTTCAATTTGAATTTCATTCAAGTATTTCTGGAAATTACTCTCTCCCTCACTATCCCTTATTCCATCTCCTATTTCCTTTTGTTATATTTATTTTGAGTTAGTAAATGCTTTGGGTAAATGAATGTCATTGCATTGACTCATCAATACAATTCTCTGTGTCTTTTCAGAGAAAGATTACAACAGCCTTTGTGACAGACAGCCAATTGGGCGAATGCTCTTCCGACAGTTTTGCGACACTCGTCCAGAGTTGCAACGCTGTATCAAGTTCCTAGATGCCGTGGTGAGTTATGCTGTGATGTCTCTCCCTCTCTTCACAACTACCTACCTATCTGTTGGAGAAGCCTTGCCATTATTACGAATACAAAATCAGGATGGATGCAGACCCACGTCTGCCATTCACCTGACATGGACCCAGACATTACAGAATCAGGGGCACTCTTATAGATTGCACTGAAGCTTAATCTGTGTTTAGTCATAGGCCTTTCTATTGTGTTCTTAGTTTGTTTTACAAACACTTGTTATTGTATTTTATGTTTATGTTACAAACACTTGTTATTGTACTGTATTTGTTGTAGTGCATGCATGCGCGTGGCGTATGCCATGTCAAAACCTTTAACTCAAGTTTAGAACTTCATTGTTGTTTCCTTGGTTCAGTGCGTTCTAGAAAATTGGTGAGAAACCACATTTTCTAGAACCCACTCAACCAAGGAAAGAGGGGGCTTTTTGAAGGGGCTTTTGTTAACCATTCCTGAGTTGGGTTTTTGGGGACAGATGTTTAGACCTTACATAAGATGATATGGAATAATTGGAAGGATAACTACAGTTAATGGATTAGGGCTGGCCTGAATATCATTTTACAGACTTTGAATTCTCGTTGGTATTTTGTTCTCAAAACTCCATTAAAAACACAAAACATGTTTCATAATCTGTTAAAAATCAAGTGTTCGGGACTGTTTGCAGGCTTTTACAAATATGATTAGGCTAGTGCAGCGAATGGAACTCCGAACATGTGGATTTTTTACCGTCACAGGGCAAATGCCCATATATAAAAAATAAAACAATATTAGAATATTTTAAAATTGAAAACCGAATACCTAATTATCAAATGAATACCTGAGTATTCTGGGCCAGCACCCAGAATACTGCCGGACTGTGATTACTCTAAGCAGCATATGAGAATACATTACAAAATTCCATATTTCTCGCCTTATACCTGGTCTGAATAAGTAGTTAAATTGTTGCTAGACGCTTTTTAGAAATAAAGTTGCTAAGAGGGTCTGAGAAGTCGCTAAACCTAGTCGCTATGTTGGCAACACTGTACCCCATGCATGTTTATGATGACCTTTTCATTTTGTGTCATTCAGGCAGAATATGAGGTAACTCCTGATGAGAAGAGAAAAGATTGTGGCCAGGAGGTTCTAGACAAATATTTGAATACAAAGGTAACAGGAAACCCTCCCAAATAAAGTTAATGTACCTGATTAATGACTGTTTTTTAGATGCCTTGTAGTCCCAACATCATCACCTCTACACCAGTTTGTCAGCACCATAAAACTATTTTCAAGCGATCCAACAAATTTTTGTGACCTCTGTTTGAGGCCACGGTAGCAAAAATATGTCTGTGGAGGTCACCTTTATTCATTTGGCGCCATTTCCTTACGGTTCTTGTGGCCTTTATGACCTTTTGTTCTCTAAGTTATGGTGTGATGCTCCAAACGGTTTCTGTTAGCATAGTAACTCTCTTCATACTGTACAAGCCACATCACTTATCACAATATACATTTCCTACCACTGTACTTTCCAGTGCAGAGACTGGCACTTCCAACGGGTCTCATGTCATGACATTTGTTAATATTTCACTTTCAAGCAGTCAGGCTGGGTTGAACCTTACTGTGGGCTAACATAGGCCTAACATTGCTACTCTCTCCCTGCAGTCAGAGGACCACGTTGCAGAAGTGGATCAG
This sequence comes from Forbesichthys agassizii, assembly GCA_026546735.1. Classification (NCBI taxonomy): domain Eukaryota; kingdom Metazoa; phylum Chordata; class Actinopteri; order Percopsiformes; family Amblyopsidae; genus Forbesichthys; species Forbesichthys agassizii. The sequence goes on from JAODLL010021910.1 coordinate 23,838, forward strand.
CTGCTGGTGGAGCAATGTGCAGAGAGGCTCCAGCGAGATGCCTGCAAGGAGCTCTTCAAAGACTCTTCCAAGTAATGCCGCATTAGTACCATGCAATGTAATGGTATCTCACTCTCTTTGAACTATTGGCCAATGCGTTGTTGTTCATTGTCTCTCGCTTGTCTGCTGCCTTTTCTTAGCTCGCTCTCTCTCTCTCTCTCTCTCTCTCTCTCTCTCTCTCTCTCTCTCTCTCTCTCTCTCTCTCTCTCTCTCTCTCTGTCACTGACAAAATAAAACAGGCACATGACAACGTATGTGTGCACATTCACTTCCTCTCTTTCCCTCATGCATGTGCACACGCACACATACACACATAAAATGCATCTGCAAAGCTGGTTTCTCATTGTTTCCCTCCGTCACTCACACACTTACTCTCACACACAAACACGCGCGCGCACACACACACACACACACACACACACACATACAGAGTAAACTCAGCCGTAACACAACTAAGGCTGGCACTGAAATGTAAGTTCGTTCACTAGCCGTTAGTTGTGCCATTGGGTCCTGTTGTTACGACACATCTTGTATTGGCGTTTCTTAAATGAAGAAGTTGGTATGAAATTGTCTTTGGTTTATTTTCATTCAGTGCGCAGATGCAATTTCGTAATTATAGATGATCTTTGACATGGTATATGTGTTGGCATGATGTATTGTGTTTAATTTAAATATTTCGTGTTTCTATTAAAACAATTTTTTCCAAAAACAAATTTCTTTGTTGCATTGTTAATATCGTCTTGTTCTAATAGTCACAATATAAAAATGTACAATATATCTTATATTGAATAAAATAACTTTAAGGCATTTTCAGTTGAAGTATCTCGACATAGTATTAATGAAGTGTTATAGTGTCTTGTTAATAATACACATATTGTGATTATATTGCAGACTGATACATGACTACCTCAGTGTAGCTCCCTTCGCAGATTTCCTGGACAGCATGCATTACAACAGATTCCTGCAGTGGAAATGGCTGGAAAGGTACTGACCAAAACACACACACGTATACTTCTCTGGCATCATGCAGCTCTGAAAAAGCTTGTTACGGTAAGGATGTGCTATTCCTGACATGCCACAGTGATTTTTTCACAACTCCATCTGGGGAGCTGTACATTGAAACTGCTGTACTTTCAAAAAAATAATTGATTGGATGAACCATCTGGTCGTTTTCGCTGTCGGCACCATGGTTGGCACACCTGAACCACGCCCGTATAGCTATAAACACGACGCTGATTGGAAAACCACGTCCGTATAGCTATAAACACGACGCTGATTGGAAAACCACGTCCGTATAGCTATAAACACAACGCTGATTGGAAAACCGTGCCCATATAGCTATAAACACGACCCTGATGTGGAAAACCACACCCGTATAGCTATAAACACCACGCTGATTGGAAAACCACGCCCGTATAGCTATCAACATGACGATGATTGGAAAACCACGTCCGTATAGCTATAAACACGACGCTGATTGGAAAACCACGCCCGTATAGCTATAAACACGACGCTGATTGGAAAACCGTGCCCGTATAGCTATAAACACCACACTGATTGGAAAACCACCCCCGTATAGCTATAAACACGACGCTGATTGGAAAACCACGCCCGTATAGCTATAAACACGACGCTGATGGGAAAACCACGCCCGTATAGCTATAATCACGACGCTGATTGGAAAACCACCCCCGTATAGCTATAAACACGACCCTGATGTGGAAAACCACGCCCGTATAGCTATAAACACCACACTGATTGGAAAAC
>JAODLL010021921.1:0-51586 GCA_026546735.1 Forbesichthys agassizii
CACAAATATTTTTCTTCTCTTCTCTACAGTTGCGTCGGATGCAGGAGATGCTAGAAAAGATCCAGGAACAGATGCACACGCAGAAAGAAGCCTATTAACCATGGTCATGGAGGCACCACGCTCCCCGTAGGTATCTTCCAGAGTTGAGGGAAAACATGTACTCTACTTCAGAACATGAACCTCCCTGCATCTCCACACATGCACAACCCACCTCATCAAAGACACTTTACTTTTGCATCAGGGACATGATGAGGCTGGTGAGACATTGCTATATTCTGCTTTAACGGCTCTCTGCTTCTTCAAACTCTCGTTGAGTGCCATGGTTTCACGTTATTTCAATCCGTTCTAAGACTCACCCGTCCCGAATAAGTTTCTGATCAAATTTAAATGGGTACATCAGAAGATATATCTTATCTGAATGTTTAGCAGCAGATCATTTGTATTTTTCACGTAAGTTATGTGAAGTTTAAGTTCAAATTTATTAACTGTCAACTAGGTTTATATATTTTTTTGTTTATTTTAATCTGCAAGATATAGATATGTAATAATTTAATTTTATATATTTCTTTTGTTAGAGCGGCCAGGGTACAATAAGTTGTTTGTTGTAGTATTATGGGGCTAATGCATTATTGTTTGTTAATTTTGATGCAAGACACAACTTATTGTTTCTGCATGTCATGCTGATTGATGGCTGATCATGTTGTTTTGGGTGTAACCTACATTATAAATCACTGCTCATTAACTTCTATATTTTTAAGATGGGGTGGATGTGAATGGATTTCTTTTTATTATTAGGGTGCTTTTTTTTCAGTCGTGAAAGCATATTTTTGTTTTCATCAAGCAAGAGACAGTCAGATTTCTGACAAGGATTTTGAAAAAAAACCAGACCTTTATTTTTGCCTTAGGTGAGTGTAATATGATGGGTACCATCAAAAGTGAATTTAGTTTTGTGTGTGAAGTCTAATCAGATGAATGTCCTGTGAAATCCTCAATTTGGACTATGAAAATAACTTAATTTGCTATGGAGACAAACAGTTAGATTTATTTTCTGTATTTTATTTTTGGACTTGGTTCAAGGGATCAAACATTGCTTTTAAAAACAATTACTGTAATAATTTGCAAAACAAGTGATCAAGAACATTTGTGTTTCTTACATTGGTTATGTTTTCATAGGTTCAAATTAAAAGTGACATGTTATTTACACAATTTTTCAAGATTCAAATTAGTAATAATTACAATTCATAAATTACAAAAGTTTTGTTAAACTATAAAAAACTGCATATAATAAAAAAGGTTAAATCCCAATTTGATTCAGAATTGTAGTCGTGCACCCTTATGGTTTTGTAAATCAATATTTCAGTGACTATCAACTGCATTTATGGAGTTGGGCAATATGTGTATTTTGGTCACACTGCTTTTTGGAAAATATATTTATGTACTGTAATACATGTGCAGAGGGATGTTCTAATATTGTAATACATTGAATGAAAGGGCAGATGTCTTAATACACATTTAAAGTGTACAATGCCATATCTTGCTTAAATAGTTTAGGATGTCCCCACCACATGGTTTAGTGTCAATGTGAAGCATAGCAACGGTAGTATTGAGACCATTTATTGCTAGTTTTAACCAGATTATAATAAAGTATAATTAATTTTAGTATAACAACTTCAGTTGATTTCCTCTAATATTTTAGTTATATCTGACGAGCTAGCTTCACGGGTACAAGTGGCCAAAATGGGTTTTCTCAGGAGGGTGGCTGGCCTCTACCGGAAGCTCTGCTATCCGTGATGAACTCTTGAGTAGAGCTTCTACTCCTTCGTCGAAAGGAGCCAGTTGTGGTGGCTTCCTAGGGAGGTGTTCCAGGCACGTCCAGCTGGGATGTCTCCACACTGGCCTGGGAACACTTCTGATCCCCCAGTCAGAGCTTGCTAATGTGGCTCAGGAAAGGGAAGTTTGTGGTCCTCTGCTGGAGCTGCTGCGCCTGTGACCTGACTCTGGATAAACAGATTACGATGGAGGGAGAAAGCCATCTTTTTCATTTTGAAGTGAGTTGTAGAAAACAAGCAGGCAAGTCAGTTACTCAACGATGACATTGTGGTATGTCTTCAGCTTCCAACAGCTGATGTTAAACATATCGATTGGGTAAGATTAAAAGCTAGTCCAATAATATGTAGGACGTTTGAAATGTTTTTGACTTTGAAATTAAGTTCTAGACCGATTCTTGCATCAAAATGAAATTGGAACTTGCAATAAATAGGATGGTCTCATGTCTGGCTAGCACATATGGTCAATGGAACCTTTTGCAACTAGACTTCAGCTATCAAAAAAAGGATGCATCAAACATTTAATATATGATTTATTCACATATCTTAAGCATTTATGACCCCCTTTTTAACATAATGGGACAATTAGATCTGAATGCAGCCCAACAGTTTACAGGCAATATACAACTTTCAACTTTCTCCATAGGGAAAACTCAAATTTAAATCCAGTTGCTTTGTAAGGTATTTAAATCCCTTTAAATATGTACACATTGCTTTGCAAAATTACTTCAAACTGCATTTTTAGATATGTGCCATTTTAATTAGGAAATGTTCCCTCCTGACACAAAAGTGTTTTACCTTTCAATGTCTAACATTCATAACAAAATATAAATATATAAAGGGTGTGTACATTACAAAGCCACTGTTATGTGATATTGGCGTGATAAGGTCTGTGTAGTAGTCACCCCAGATTTACAGTACTGTACATGGTCCCGTGAAGGAAAATAACAAATAAAATGTACAATAATCACAATAAATCATTTTGCAGACAGCCATCGTAAAATACATAATCTGTTTTAAATGTGTACATACATTGTATACTTTCATAAAGTAACTATTCATAAAAACAAGGACAGGGTTTATGAGGAGTGTTATTCTTTGACAAACTTGATACATTCAGATTAAGACAGGAGCCAGGCTTGCTCAGTTACATGTATGGATTGGTTTGGTTTCATCCCAGTTGCCTTATATAAAAATCCGGTTTTCCCCTTTAAAATGCTGGAACACATCTGCAACTAGATCTACTAGCTGCAGAACCTTGTCCAGCCATCAGCCCGGACATCACTTCAATATTGCAATGCGTGAAACTGTGTAAACCTACATGGTTTACTTGAACACAAAAGCATACTACCATGGGCCATTAATGTAACACAATCATGGCATGCGACAACAGCATGCACACAATCCTACTGCCTTGCCACACGTAATGTACTACACACAAGACACTGGACTGTATCTTCCAAGGACTTGTGATGAGTTCATGTTTTAAGTCCAACATTCAACTCAAAGCTCACAGGACCACACAAATACCTCACCTGCGATATCCTTCTCTCTGTAATTTAGTCACAGATCGTGTTTCTCGAGAAACATTTAACTTGGGTTTGCAACTATTAATCAAACACGCCCAGCAGTAAAATAAATGTTAGTCGTGCTTGTGTGAGTGTGAGTGAGAGTGAGAGAGAGCTTTAATAATAATAATGCTGCATTTTTGGAGTCATTACTGCATTAGACCAGCAGAGGGTGCATGTGCTGCACACACAACCAGTGGCAGATGCAGTGACACTACGGACTGGGTAGTTTAGGCCATGGTTTCCCTGTAGCCCTGCAGCCATGTGCATCTGCTGGAGAGAGAGCAAGAAAAAAAAAAAAAAAAAGGCTGTGGCCTTGGAACCACATTCTTAGCGTGCTTCATTATAGTGGGTGGAGCATTTGCCCCCACCTTTCACTACTGTGGAGTAGCCCAGTGCTACTGCCTGAGCACGTACTCACACACACACACACACACACACACACACACACACACACACGTGTGGCCTCGTACCTGCAGCCCCAACAAGCGCCTGATTACATGCCTCTGCTTCGCACAGAGACACCCGACTCCCTGCTGTCCCTGATATTGCCATGACGATGGATGGAGAAGGCAGGGGGGAGCAAGCGGTCAAATGACCCAACAACGCCTGTATTGATTCGTTAGCACCTCTCTACACGATCGCAAGCAGCCTGGTGGATCCGTACGTCGGGAGCCAGCATGACAACGTTGCACGCACGCGCGCACGCGCACACACACACACCAGGTTTGCGGCTCCCTCTCTGGAACAATCCGCGCCACTTTAAAACCGTCTGTAATGCTTCCGGGTGAGAGCGCGGGTGACAGCGCGGCGCTGCGTCGGCCTCCCCAGCGGTGGCTCAAGCACGCGTGTGCGCCTCTCCTTGGCGGCTGCAGAGGAGGCGGAGAAAGGGGTGGAGGGGGCGGCCTTCAGGCCAGCTTCAGAGTGCTGACGGGGAACGGGGGCATTGTCACCATAGTGACGGGGTTGAGCACCGCCTGGCCCACCAGCTGCGGGTGGTGCGCCACCATCTGGGCGCCCACACCCACCCCCTGCTGCTGCTGCTGCTGCTGCTTGCCCACTGTGGTGGCTGCCGGCAGGCCCGAGGACACGTGACCGTTGACGTGGTGGTGGGCGAAGGTGTGGGCGATGTGGCTCACCATCGCCGCCTGGGTCACTGCCACGGGCTGGGGGTACAGGGTGGGCAGGTGGGGGCCCAGGTGGGGGCCCAGGTGGGGGCCCAGGTGGGGGCCCAGGTGGGCCACGGGGTGGACGGTGATGTGGCCGATGGGCGGGTGGCCGGGGGCCAGGTGAACCGAGCTGGCGGCGATGGTGGAGGGGGAGGGGCAGGGGGCCAGGTGGGCCAGGTGCTTGGGGCCCCCGGCTTGGATGACGTGGCTGACCGCCTGGATGACGGAGGCGTGCGTGGCCGAGGCGCGGGCGATGACCGTGGGCTGCAGGCCGGGGCCGCTCACCAGGTGGCCGTGCGTCCGGGCGGACAGCAGCGTCTGGATGGGCGTGGCCGGGGGCGTGGCCAGCAACTGGGGCAGCGTCAGGGCGGGACGAAGGGGGTCGGCGGGGGAGGCCACGAGCTGGGCAGAGAAGTGCTGGCGGCTCGAGGGGCAGTGTGGCGGGGGCGGTGGGGGGAGGGGCGGAGTCTTTAGTAGCTCTGGTTGGACAGCAGGGGGCGCTGTGGGCAACACGCCGTCACCTAGGTGGTCGTCCAGGACGTCTTCACCTTCTGCAACACACACACACACACACACACAGAGTTAATACTTAAGTTAACAAAATTAAATCTTTCATTATTTATTAGAACTATTACCACAACACATTCCCGATAGACATGGGATCACATTGTACAACAAACATGACTTAAAGAACCCCAACACACGGGCTGTTTCTCAATATGCGTTCTTTTCTGTTCTTGCGTTCTTGTGAAACGTCATCATTCACAGCCAAGTACTCTTCCCATTCACAGGTTCGCATCTGGCCAAGAACAGATAAAATACCAGGAAGTGTTCTTGATTACCGGCTTTTACCAAGGATGCACCCAGTGGTGACTTGTGTGTCAGCGGAATATCCCAGAATGCATTTCGAATCATCAAGCGGCAATGACAGTCGAGAAAACACACAACAATACTAGCTATACTGTTTTAAGGGTTTTTGAAGCGTGGTCTATTCATCAAGATGGAGTCTATTTTAAAATTTGCTATAACGATTTCGTAGATGTGAGGTCACGCTTACAGGCCGCCAGCTATCAAGCGTTCAGTGTTGTCATCCATATGTATTGTGCAATAGCCTAGAAAGATAGCCAGATATATACACATCTCAATCTAGATCTGTCCCCGCGTTCTTGCAAGACCGTTCTTAGAAGGACACTTGGCAAGAACGTACCTCTCAAGAACACAAGTATGTACCCAGCGTTCTTGGAAATGAGAAACAGCCATGGCATGGTAAAGGAACCTAAGCTCAGGGTACCCACTCCAAGTCCAATGTCAAACTTGGATCTCCATACAAAAACAGAAAAACAAGCCACCAGAACAAGTCTGTGTCAAAATAGTCGTCAGCATGACTACGACTAAGAAACTGAAAATGAATGTGACGATAGTGAGGATAAAGGGAAAGCTAAAACTAACCGAGACAGAACAGCCGATCGACAAGGTAGGGAGAGCCCTGCAACCTGTACACACACGCGGCCAATGTTTAGCATGACTGAAATCTATTTGGACGGTTTGGGTATTTTTTGACTAATCGACTTGTCTATTAAGTAAAGTAAATTGTCATTTTCATTTAACAGACAGTGAAATTAGTCGCTAGGAACATCCCTAGGTAGGTACTACTCATGTTCAGACCGAGAATTTCTAGATTTGTTGGGAGTCAGTGTAATACCACATCATTTTTGAGGAATGGCAACTCAAATATAAACATGCTGCAAACAAGATTCCCTGATATAACCCATTATTATTTTTAATAATGATAAAAAAAGATTAAATGTGTGGCGTAGGCTTTACAACGCCATGGCCAGTGGGAGCCCTGTAGACTACAGAAGACCAAAGCGGAACAACAGCGTTGACGGCCCAAGAGCGTACCGGAGGCGGTGGACGTGGACACCTGGTCCTCCTCTGGCTGCACCGTCTGCCGGAGCACGCGCTCCATCTCCATGACGTCCATCCACTGGCTCAGGTCGTTCTTCAGGTCGGCCAGGCGCTGCTGCGTGGCGATCTTCTCCCTGGCCAGCCGCTCCATCTCGTGCTCGTACTCCTTCTCCTTGCGCTTCAGCGTCTGAAGAGAAGGGGGGGTGGGGGGAGAAGGAAGAGCGCGATTCAGGATGTGGCCGCTCTGTCTCCGCTCAGCATTGTACAACGCCATGCCCACAGGAAGCAGATACGTTGTCTTAACTGACGTTTACAAACATTAGTACTAGATGGTAGCAGCGGGTAGTGCAGAACACCAAGAAGACTGTTAAACTATGCAGATTGTGTGGCCACAGGGAGTACATGGGACACATTCCTACCTAGATTAGTCTGCCATTGCCCCCTACATACGATTTAGTGGCCATGGAATGCCCGCTGCAGTCTTATATGTTGGAACCAATGTTGCTTCGTGACGATATAGCAGGGACTTGGTGAGTATTTCTATTATTCTTTGCTAGATCACATATTATGAAAACATAATCTAAGTGACTAATGGGTGCATGCAACCATTACAATGTACAATGTACAAGCAGGGTAAAAATAATCCTTAAAATGCTTATGGGACTATATTTGGGGTAGGGTGGGGAAGTGGGAATAATTAGTCTAAAATGTTCAAATATTTTAAGTTTGTTTGTACCTTGTCATTTTCCTTTTTTTAAAATTATAAATAGAGTTTTTAAAAAATGCTTATGGGAAAGAGGAACGTAGAGGGAGGGAGGAGTTAAGTGCAGAAAGCGGGAGATAGTTCTTGTCAGTGTCACAGTTTCCTTTAACTGGTCTGCTGACCAAAAAGAAAAAAAACAAAAGAAAGCAGCTAACAGTAAAATGTTGATTCCCACCGGGTTGGTGCAACAGGAATAAAAAGTACTGTATATACACACGCCATATAGATAACCTGAGACTGAACTTAACAGTATATACACTAGGGTAGGACTGGACGATATGGCCAAAATTTATATCACAATATATTTAATCATTTCGATCGATACGGTATAATTCCGATATCGATATGAACAATATAAGCCTCAGAATAACTGCTAAGAACACCCACAATGAAGTACTTATAACTAAGTATCTGAAACTGAAATACTTTAAGCAAGTGTCAGTGGCGTTCTGGTGTGTGTGTGCTTAGCACTGTGGTCCCATGAATTAGACACACAGAATGGAAGACATTACTGACAAAATACATAATATTAAGCCTTCCTGTTACATTTGCTGTCAGGTGAGACTGAGAGTTGATCAAATTGTTTAGCATTTGAAAACAGCCCATACTGCTTTGGACTGGCTGTAGTGCAAGTCATCACACACACAGTTTCTATTCTTTCTGTTCACTTTGAATACAGCTGGCAGGGCTCTATGCTAACTTTTAGTTAAAACATTAAAATGCGCAGACAAAAAATTAGGAGTACAGCAAAAATTATGGGAGCACAGTCGAAATTTTAACCCAGCGTAACCGTTATTTAATTTAGTATATGTTAATCTCTAAAGTATTATGTCTGAATGTCTTGGTTTTTGACAAAGGAGAGATGATTAGACCTACATTATCAGGGTTGACCTATCTTAAAATATCTGCTGAAGTAGATTTGCTCAATTGTGACATCGTTCGTATGTATGTATAGTATTTTTTCCCACACTTTTTCCCCCATTAATGTAAAAACGTCGAGGCTAGTGTCTCCAGATTTAATGTGGAGGTATTCAAGGTAGAAAAGGACAACCAGCATAACTAGGCTAGAATACAGAAACTTGAGCAAACCAAATTTTTTAATGGAAAATATCTTGAAAAGTCAGACTACATAGATATTCTTATAACTTCCTATTTAGATTAATAGCCATATGAAACGATGTATAACGTTACTGTACTATAGAGATCATAATATTACGACGGTGTACAATGTAGCTTCATGTGAGTGTACAGTAAACGCAGGTTTTTACCGTAATTGCACAATTTAAAAGCTGGCTGACGCTGTGATAGCAGTCACACTTGCACCTTTAACCATATGAGCATGAATCGTTCGCCGGCATTTTTTCCACCTGGTTTGCTAGTGTCTAGTAGTGCTAGTTAGCCTGTTAGCTTTAGCTAGCTGAGATGACGAGGTAGCTAACATGGGAGTGTGTTTGTGTTCAGCTCAGAGACCCGATTTGAACAGCTGAACACCCGCATGTGAATGGAATGTAGTTATGGTAACAATAAACACAATTACGCACTCACCCTGTTGGAAGTGGAACCACGTTTGGAACAACAGGTACATTTAGTCCACGCTGCACGATTGTCATTGTGCACAGGAATTTCATAACAATGTGCATATTTGAGCTGCGAACATAGTGGCTAGAAGTCACTCACACAAAGTGCGCCTAAATATTTTTTCATGTTTGCACACCAATATTTTTAGTGTAATAATTAGAGTGAAATGGTTGCACTGTAGAGCCCGAGCTGACTACTGCGCCCGTCATTCAGTGACAAATGTATAGCTTATGAAATACCGGAAATTCGTTTAAAAATCATATCAGTTATTGAAAAAAATTATATGGCGGTATATATTTATATTTAATTAATGTCCAGCCCTATACTAGGTTTAGTATGACTATGTAATCAGAGGCTTTAAATTAAATGTATAATCATGTCATTTATGGAAGTGAATGCACACCTGAATGAAAATTAAACTACCATACCACGTATTTGTCCTGGGAGGTGGCGCTCACAGAGATGTCAGTGGGAGGCTGACTCACAGCCATAAATCTACTTCAAACTCCTGTGTGAGAACAGGACCAAAGGGCATCTGGAGAGGGAATTTCATGTCACACGTCTGCTTGTAAGGTGTTATTTTGTGTATGGGTGTACAGTTAGGGGAACGCACCTACAGCAAATGTACTACGTATACATAGTGAAGATAAAGAGACAAAGAGCTCGTCTACTTCAGCGCCTGTCCCGAGCCTTGGTCCAGGATTACATTCCATTTGGACAGGCTGTCTGCCCTCAACCTTTGCCTCTCCTTCCTACTATACTGAGGTGTCAATCAAGTAGACAGCCATGTGCACTGTACTCCACATGGGAAATAACAGTGGGCTGCAATGTGATCAGCTCGGTACACTATAATAAAGTCCTTACTGTATAAGTTACCATGCACAACAATGTTACAAGCCATCACAAGCCGACAAAGATGAAGGCCGTCAATGAAATGGCTCTAGAAAACAGGTGATTTCCTAGTAGCATGGCTCTAAGTATTGTGCCACTACATGGAAATAGATCCACCCTGTTTTCCATGTTAAACAACAAACATATAGGACAGGAATGGCATGATTTCATTAGTCATTTGTGTAACCTAACAGGGCACAATAATAAACTGCATGTCCACCATTATCTGAGACTGATGAACAAAACGTTCAAAGCAGACCCATCTCCTCCAATCAAAGCCACAGCATTCACTCTCTCAAGAACCCATATTAGTATTTTTATATATAAAATCTAGGAGTGCACCAATTTTCGTTGTCATGGTAACAACTGAAAACCACAGAGGTTCTCTCACAAGCCCGGGATCCGGGTATCCCAACAGCGCTCATAGGGAGGAGAACCCAAACGCGCGCAGGCTTGTTTTCCATTCCAAACAGACACCAGCTATTGACACTAGTTAGTTCCCTGTTCCCAAGTGAAAAAGGGCAACACCTGAAACCAACTGGAATGGTACCCAACACACTCCTGGAGCTCCAAGGCACGTGATAAAACACACCACTAGAGTTGTTTGTGCCCCAGGGGTACAATGTATCTCTTCCCTAGAGGCATTGATGGCCCGTTTCATCGTCAAAACAACCACTTGATCTTACAGAGCCAATTAAGGAGTCGCTTTCTGGCAAGAGACTTTCCTCCCCAGCATGCTCTTGGAAAGAGGAACACACAATCACAACACACTTGTTAAACCTGCGGAGGAGTGCTGTGAACGGTGTGCGTCCACCTAATGGAGACGGAGTCAATGTGACCCTCCTGCCCACTGGCAGTTGCCTTAGCGAGGACCGCCTGGACAACAAACGTTTTCAACGCGGTGTCGGGCAGGCACTGTGAACAAATGAGCCCCGTCTCCGACACGGTCCAGAGCACACGCAGCTCAGCGGCGCACGTGTCTTCAGCGCGCTCGTGTCAGACCTGTCTGCTTCTATCTTGCACCCAGCCTGGCAGGCTCGTGCTAGCGAGCCTCTCGGAGGAAAACACTGCAGGTCATGTTGTCATAGTCATAGCACGGAGGGGAGGGGGGAGAGGCTCCAATTACCCTTTGTCTCCCGAAGGACCTCCCCCCACCCCCGACATGCAGACAAGGAACATTGTGCGTGTGTGTGAAGAATGTGTGGATCACGGCAGGGCCTGACTGCATAGCGAGTGTGCGTGTGTGTGCGTGTGCGTGTAAGGTAAACACCACCCAGGCGCAGTCGCATGCTATGCGAATAAGGAGCACATGGCTCCACAGACAATGGTGGAGAGGAAGGGAGGTAGAGAGGGAGGGGGGGGGGGGGACATGAGCGGTACAAGCCGTACTCACTGACTCACTCCTGCACCACAGACAGACTGTATTAGGCTTGGCTCTCTTAAAGGGCCAGCAGCAGATCGTGGCCACGTTGCACATCCTCCGCATGCCTGCTCAGGATTCTGCAGGCCACGGTTGTGCGACTGTGTGGGGTGCCCATAAGACTCTGGGCTTACTGGGCCTGTGTGTGTGTGATGTCAATATTTCACATTTACGGCATTTGGCAGACACGGTTCATTTAACTTTTTGTTTTGGCTGCATAGAGTCAGTTAGCCTCAGCAAACCATTCGTATGTGTTATCTTAGCTTATTTTAAATAACCAACCATTTTCAACTGTAATTCAGAAGCATTGTCACATTCCTTACATTAAAAGGCACAATACCAAACAAAGCCTGTCAGAGAGACCTTAATCAAACCAATGCTACAATGACCACGTGCTACTTAAAACAGGGGGCCAAGCGAAAGAGAAAAGAAAACACCAGATCAGAAATGAGGAACTGAGTTTTCACACACACACTTTAAACAGGCGTTCAGGAGCTGGAAGAACATTGGGCAAAACCGGTTCAGTCAGCTTTAACGTGCAAAAAAAAAAAGAAAAAAAAAAAGGAAAAGTTAAATCAGGCAAAGCGGAGTAAGCTGAGCCTAGTGTTTACCAGACGGCCCTGTCTCCCTCCCTCCCTCCCTCCCTCCCTCCCACTGGCAGCTATGCCCAGCATGGCCTGTTGCAAGGGGCGGGGCGGGGGGTGGCGCGACGTCACGGCGCTCAGGATAGCCATGTGCTCGCTGCTCATGTGGCCCTGCGAGCTCAGAGCACAGGCAGGATGGTGGGGGCAGAGGAAGGAGGGGCTCGAGTACGCCAGGTTTACGGGGAGGGCTGCGCATGCCGTCTCCTGCCCAGCACAGATACTATATCAGCAGAGACACATTAGCCCCCCACTCTTTTGCTGAGTCATTTGATAGTATGGAACAAGGAGAAAATGGAACACGGAAGTCATTCATAATCACGCGTTGTTTACCGAGCTGGTGTGATTTCGAACTAGTCCAGACCTGTCCCAGTGAACCTGGCTCCTACACTGGTCTATGAAACCAAGATGAGCATAATAGCAATAAAAAGACTCTAGTTCATCAGCCTGGTGTGCAGACTCACTCTGTAACCAGCCAAAAATAAAATGGCACCGCCCATGGTGTATAAGACAGAGCACAGCTCTATACTATTCCTTATAACCCCCCCTCTCTTCTAAGAGCTCCTGTTCACTGACTCCCTTCCAGCGCGCCACAATGCCGGCCAATGGGGTGCAAGGAAGCAGTCTTGTGACACATATGCACTCCGCTGGTAAACTGTTACCAAGGAGCTCAACTGCTCACGCGCTCCTAGAGAAATGCTGTTATTCCCGTCTATGTTGAAAACACAACCTGCAAATCTGAAGTGGAATCTCAAGCGGCTTTTTACTGCAATGGCTTCCATTAAAAGTGACGAGTCAGATCAGGTCGACGTTGAGACGGTTTCCCTACAGAGATCAGCGAGGCTAAAGGGCATCCGGTGGGCTATTCAATACGTTTCCCCACGTGCTTTGACACGCTGTGCTCAGTTGGCAACAGCGGTAGGAAGACCGGCAGGTTGGTGCGCCAGTCGAGCACGACACACCGAACACCACGCTGGTTAATCACGCAGAGGGGGAGGGGAGATTGGATGACACAGGCTCTGCACCCACGCTGTCCTAGAGCTCTCTCTCTCTCCCTCCCCCCGATAGGGTCATGTCTGTAGCACGTCTTCAAACAGCACATTAGAGCTAAAGTGCCTCGCCATAGATCCAAGCACGTTGGAACAGTTAAAGCTGACCAGTGGTGGACTTTAAACCAGCTGTTCTTGGCACGCTGCTAGACAGTAAAACTATCACCGGGGAATAAGCACACCAGACTACTGGATGGCATGGGGACATAAACGGTAATAAATGGGACGGTGGCTGACACACTGGGGACATTGCAGCAATTGGTTACACAGGGAAAAGTCATCCATGTTCAGATAGTATAATGCTTCAAATGCTTTATAATATACCCTGGTAACAGGGTTTTTCATTGCACAGCAACAGTTTGTGTGCCCGGTAGTATTTATGATCTTTATTTTGTGGGCGCTTCCCGGACATTACTGCTGTAAGGCTTGTTCCCATACATGTGTTATCCAATCCTCTCTGTGGCACAACAAATGGATTTTTGCATTATGCTGGCTCACGATGAAGACTCTCTCACTCGCCTCACCTGAATGTATCGCAGGGCGCTCCTCAGAACGCTCAAGTTGGACGTCTTCTTCTCGTCTACGTTGGGAATGTTCTTTTTCAGCATCTCGAAGCACTCCTTGAGGTGCGCTCTCCTGAGAAACACAGAAGACACGGGAAAAACGCTTCAGGAAAAACCTCCCTCTTGAACACCATCATTACACGGCCATGAATGTGAACACTGAAGCGGGGGGGGGGACATGACACATGACCTTTGACAGATAATGATTACAAAGATCGCCACCTTGGAATTAAGACTATCTGTCGCAAACCAGACAACACGCTGCGTAAGAGGGGACTGGTAGGGAGGGGTGGACACAATGCACACCTAATCTCCTCTAAGGGCTGCGCAAAAAGGCTCAAGTCTCCACTATGAAAAGGCTCAATGGCAGACAGGTTGCACCCACCTGTTTTTTTCAAGCTTGTTATGCACGTCTCTTGTCCCTGCCCTGTAAAAGCACAGATTGGAGCGCATTAAAAATATTGGGTCCAGTGCAGCCAGAATAAAACCAATTGCCAGTAGATTTTTTTCTCTTTTTTTTTGCTACAGACATATTTGTAGATTGCTTTATGAAATAAAAGTCGCCTAAAACAATTCTACTCATCAGTCGAACAAATTTTAAGTACGATCTCTAGTTTAAACTGATTTTTTTTTTGTCTCTAAAATTCCAGCATGATCTTTCTCACTGCCACTAGTGATTCACTAACAACGATCAATCTGCCACTCTGAAGATTATGGCGTCGTTTCATTTGCCTCTCAAGCAGCCAATAGCGGTGAAGAATGCCTATGTGAAAAGGAGAGATAGACACACCCTCCAGGCCGCTTCTTATTGTCCAGGTGGGGGCTGTCGTCGGGAGGGCTTTCCCGGCTGATGGGGCTGTGCTGGAGAAGGACCTGGGGAGGCGGAGGAGGTCCCGTCTGGGGAAACAAGGGGTGCTGCTGGGGGCCCGGGACAACCGAGCCGGGGTAGCACTGGAGCAGTTGCTGGGGCGACGGTGGCTGCAGTTTGTTGGCATTAGCAGGCTGGCTGGTGATCTGCGGGGTGTGGGGATGCGGGGCGTGCCCCTGCAGCTTGTGGTTGGGGGACATGCGTTCAGTCTTTGGCTGTGAGAGCAGGGGCTCAGGGGGCAACTGGGGGGCCGGGGGCGACGGCAGACCGCCGTGGTTGGCGGTCACCACGGGGATTGGGACAACTGTGATGGGAACGCAGGGGGGGGGCAGCGGGGGCTGCGGGGGTGCTGGCTGGGGCTCCGCTGGTCTGCCCGCATGGCTGACGGGGACGCCAAGCGAGGAGGACGTGTAGTGGGCCTTGGAGGGCCTGCGATCCGCCAGCTGCTCCAGACGCAGACGCTCCCTCAACTCATTCTCCTCTGTGGAAGAAACGGGATAGCACAGTCCATCACGATTAAGATCTGGGGTCAAACCGCTGGTACAGGGTACTGCTGCACGGAGTTAGGATACTAAAGGAAAAGGTACATTCAGCCTAATTCAGCCATCATCTGATAACAGCTTTTCCCTATGGAGCTTTACCCCCCCCGGTCCTAAAATTAGCACAACTGCCGGAAACTGATTAAGAAAGCATATTTAGTAGCGACGCAGCACTAAAACGCAGTATTATACCAAGCAGACATATTAATAACCATTGAAAAAGATAGGTAATAGCTCAAATCACACATTGCCTGCTTTGAGGTTATTGACAACAATAATCAAACACACATAGATACAGTAGCACTCATGGGGTCAGAAAAATGCACTGCAGCTCGTCTTCCATGTATACTGCTGTAATCTGGAGAGACTGAGTAGTATAGTCGTATTAGTATCCATCTATTGCAAATCTGGCAGTACTCATTGTGCAGTACTGTGTTCACTGGCTTACTGAATCTGTTGTAAAAGCCTGAATCATACAGACATCGCTTTCCCCCTGTTCTCACTTTTCTTATGGCTTAATTACACTATGATGATTGGCTCCTGGGGAAACTTCAACACAAATACATTCTATTCAAGTATTTCACTAAAAATAAATGAATGGAAACATGTTGGTGTCTAAAGAGAGTATACAGAGGAGAAAAAAATTACATTTCTCAAAACAATATAGCTTGGCTAATATAATGACATAATTTCCTGGACATGTTGGAGACAAAGGTGCCTGCTAAATTATGTGGGCACATCATTCATGTAGATAAAAGTTCTATTAACCTTGTTACACACACACAAAGACACGTGTATTTCAACGCAACCCATATGTGGATGCTGGTGGAAGTAGCTGCCCTGTTGCCATGGCACCAGTGATGTTAGAACTGTCTAACTCAGATCCAAGCAGTAGTCTTTACATCAACAATAGGTTTTGGCATTTATTCTTTGGATGCTATACTACAGTAGTCTGTTGCTTGTACAGCACAGGTTTCTGTTCAATTTAAGAGTCACCTGCCACCTAGACATCCGTTTTACCACGGGCCATTCGACGAATATGGTGTTAGCTATCAGAATTTGAGCAAGTAATAATATAATAATAATAATAATAATAATAATAAAAAAAGGTCATATCAAAAAAGGACAGCCAAATTAAGATTAGGCTAGTAGCACATCTTCTTAACAAGCCCTAAACTAAACCTCCATCAGGGTAAACAACACACTGGGAATATGTCTTCCACATATGACATGATAACTTTAAAGAGAGAAGTCACACCACACACCTAATACTTAATCTGCAGCTAAAGCAGCTCAACCAGTAGCATCCATTATCAGACTGCTGTGCAATCCCTCCACAGATTTGGAATTATAATGACAACCTCTAGTAGTTCAAAGTTCAAGACCACTTCGGTACTCTACTGAATTTTTGTTGTGTTGTTTGTTTACTGTTATACCATGAGCACAGATAGCGAAGGCCACACCCAGGTAAGAATTGTAAACATATATATATAAACAAAAAAAAAAAGCTTTAGCTGTTAGCTTCTTTAGATGACAACCAACAAGGTATGGTGCATTTCTTATTGGTGCAAGTCTTATTGGCTGAAGGAGACATTTACAAAAACGAGGAGTACTGCTGCAGTTATATAACCGCATCCGCACACAGCAAAGGGAGTTTTGGGGACGGGGTGGGGGAAACTGTCCTACTTTCCGCTACACCAGTGACCTGTTCTGGGAAAACAGGGAGGGGGAGCTCTGCTCACCCTGGCCTATGTAGACTGGGAGCAGGAGAAGGAGTGCCCAGCGCGCACGTGGTGAAGAGGGAGGTGCCTCCTCCTGTTGTTAGAGACCCGAGGCGTGGCCGGTTGTAAACGTCACCGGCGGAGCCTCACAGATTGGAACTAACCATTGCCTAAAAAGCGCTCAAAATAAAGCTCGGTACTGAAACGAACACGTACTACACGAAATAACGTTGTCAGACACTAGAATAGGGTAGAATGCTGCGACTCTAAGCACGTACGCTCAAGGGAAGCCTCGAAGCTGGCGTCATTTGATACGCCAGCTCTGTCAGGTCATTATGTAAAACAGGACTGGCATTCCCCTTCGCCACCGCCCTTTATAGTGAAATATTTGGTTGTATTAAAAGGACACGCTATAATATACTGTAAAACGATTCACGCGAGATCACTGAATCATTTATAGCCAATATGTATCGTCGAGAGCAACAATGTACTACTCTAGCTATATACAGTCTAAAATGTATGGGCATTACCAGGTTAAAGAGTGTAATAGAGAGGCTATATCATACTGTAGGTTATGTTAAGTCAACCTACGTAAGAGCCAGTGGAATTATGCAGCATGCCTATCTGCAAGGCAGAATGCGAAACGAAAACAAAATTGTCTGTTCTTGTAGGCTATCATTTAAAAAATGTAATTTCGTCGATAAGACTTCTAACACTGAAACACACTGATCTACACACTAGCATTTCCATTCAAGTTTATTCTAAGGTTACTCTTACACTTAAGGACACCGATTTTACATTCAGATTCGCAGAATATGCTGTCACACAAAGAAAAACAGTAAATGTTATCCGTGTATAAACATAATTTATCGTAAAGCGCACTTACCACGTGCTTTCTGTTGTTGCTGTGCTTGCAATTCCAAAAACTTGGCTGCTTCCAAAAGCGTTTCGATGCTCATTTCTTTTGCGCTCTGGTGACTTTCCAGCACAAAACGTAAAGGTACTATATGCGTAAAATATCAGGGAGAGTTCCGGAGTCAATGAAACGTGAAAGGGTAACCGATACCCCTTGTAGAATCTCTCTCCAACATACGTAGAAGAGTTGCAACAAGATGGCGCTGAAACTAGTCGGAAACAAGCGAGGTTTCAAGCAATCCACCCGTGCCATTTGTGACCGCCCACATACTCCCTCCCATTCACACTAGAGGAAGACAACAAACACGGACATTTGGGTGGGAATGTGATTAAAAACAAGCGATAGTCTACTACGTTCGACATGACGCCACGTCTAGGAGACATTTCGCAATATGGCAGAATCTAATGGATGAACGATGTATGGCATGTCCTTTAGACAACTGACCAGCCAACTACGTTTACTCATAATAAGCTTGATATGGTCATGTCACAGCTCACACGCTTTAACCAGTAGTGGCAGGAGTCATGTTCAGGACCGTATGTCATGAACTAGGAGCACGTGGAAATAGGATCACTAGCGTCAGTGTGTTAACGGTATAAAAAAAATAGCTTTGCACAATGTTTAGCTCCGATTTAAAGAAGAACTTGCAGCGAAATTGTTCTCACATAGAATGCAAAGTTCAGGTCTTTAGAGCAATATTAGGAGTAATATTTGCGCTTTCCTTGTTTTTAAACACAGCCTACCTACACGGATATGTGCAATTATGCAGACAATTAGGTTTTTAGGTCCCCTTCCTGTTGGTTTGGTCAGAATTGTAGAACTAACAGGTGCAGGAAACAGATACTTCCTGTGTTATAGGGGCTCTGTTTTTTATCTTGAGAATATATGCCCAAAACACATTCAGTATTTAAATGTAACATACTGGTCTGGATGTATTACATCATGGCCTGCAAGTCAAGAATGAGACCAACCAATCTGACATGGCCTGTCCTCTAGTGGCCATGTGTGAGAGCTGCAGTCCAGATCATTTACAGACAAAACGTGGCATTCAGGTATGTGTAAATCCACGATGTTTAATCAGGTGACAAAAACGTGGGTTGAACAAAGTTCACAAGGGTAACGGCAACAAAGCGTTGCTTATTGCTTTACTTTTGTTGCAACTGTATATACCTCATGCACAAAATAAGACGACATACCTTTATGCATTTCATAGTTCATATAAAGCAAATATGATCTACACAATTCAGCAGCTCTATGTTAACTACATTAAACTTAGAATTGAATCAATGTTTCCTTTATATATTCATTCAAATACTACTGCATTCCTTGGGTGAGACAGACTAAAAATAATCAGTCACATTAAAGTCAAATACCTCTACTCACTGCGTTATTATATCACATGTTTAGTCCACTGCTGTTTCAGTTAATTGTTTGATTAAAATTGCATATGTAGAAAGATTATAGGTTTGCTTCCCTCAGCATTGCTACATGTAAAATAAAAACAAGATTTGAGAACGTAGCAAAGATGTTACTCAAAACAATTTATTAAATTTTCATTGGGGAAAAAATATATATAAAAAAAATGTTTGGCCTAAAAAGACAAACTGTCTGTAACTTATTTTAAATGATAGACAGGCGATACTTTTACTTACATGAATACTGCCATTCATCTAAACACAACCATGTCTAAATGTTAAAACTGCATAGAACAACAGTGAGAACAAAGGGAATAAAGTGAGCTATCAAAAATAAAATTTCACTCAAAGCAGACACTGTGCCCTCCTGTTTGAATTTGAGCAAAATCCCCTCACATTGTTTCAGATGATAAAAATAAAAATCTACCCGTCTCTCTTGACATTCAGGTCTTGGCAACAGTCCTCAACAGTGTGTTTTTCAGGTAGGTACACAGTTGGTTCAGCAGATCTTTATTTTGGCCCTCCACCCAGTGAATCTCTATCACAACATCCCCTTCCTCCAGCATTACATTCAGCACACACTTGAAGAGGAAGTGCTGAACTGAGCTGGGGCTCGAGGGCCGATTTGCAGGGACGGCTGCCTGTGAGTTCTCCCTCACTTCCTGCACTGGCCCAGGTGCGTCGTCCCGCTGTGTGGCTGGCGGTGGTTCTACAGAGGCGGAAGACTGCATTTCTACATCCCTTTCTCTCAGATTTTCTAAGACCTTGGTCTGCTCCTCAATGGGCGTTTCAAGGTCTTCTTCAGTGCGTTTCTTTGCGTTGGCGCTGTTGAGTGTTGCCTCTGCTGGCAGCTGTTGGCCTTTGGTTTGCTGGCCGTTATGGGCGTCTCCGCGTTCATCGGCGGACGTCTGGGCTTCACGGGGCGGGGCGGTGGCCTGCCAGACGGCGCTGGGAGGCGCTCTGGGCAGCTCTCTTAAATGGCGCGTCTGCTCGCGCCGCTTCTGTCGCCCGTGAATCCAGGTGTTCTCCACAGCAGTAAGAAACAGGCTCTGCTGCTGTCTCCTGCATGGGACCCGCTTGTGCAGCACCTGACAACACACGAATGCAACGTCCTTTACATGCCGGATGAATTTTTTCCCCTTTTACGCAACCACAATGCAACATTCTACGTGACAGCTCTTTCTGATTACAGTTGGTATCCGTGGTGATGCTAGCAGCTCCCACGGCCGGCCTGGTAAGCCAATGTAACGAAACCTGAATGAAACTGACATTCCTCCAGGGTTAACGTGGTTAATAATATAGAGTACAATGCAATACAATGAACCACAGCTTTATTTTAGATACAGCCAGGTCACGTTTACTGCATGCGTTTTACCGCACGTGTTGAAGCCCTTCACCTGACGCTGCTGCATACGCAACGCAATGTTGCAAGCTCTACTCTGCGCTCCATAGGAAATTCCTGGATTCCAGGATTCCTGTGAAAAGGTACGCAACCGCGCGTCCAGCATGTAAAGAGAGTGAAGCCAAATGTGCACAGACACAGTGAGTGCACTTAATCCAAGAACCCCTTAATGCGTCACAGTAACGTCACACACATTACTGTCAGCTAACATTGCTTGCCACCTGTGACACGAGGCTTACCCGTAGCTCTGTTAGAGTCTTCTCCAGCAGAGCAGCAACACGGTCCGCAGAGCTGCTACCTGTGCAGCCCGCAGCGGCGGCCTTTATCAGGAGCTCCTTCAGGCCAGCCTCGGGAATTGTGAAGGACAGAGGCTTTCTCGTCTTCTCCACCTTACGTCGCTTACTTGGAGGAGACTGGGTGGAACGGACACAAAACGTCAAAACAAATGGTCTCAATAAGTACAAGGGATACATGGCTAACTAACATAACCAATGGAATTGACAGAATCATGCAGGGCTGCACAGCGGTATTATGTGTGCAGTGTTAGCGATGCAATATGGACAAGTACTCCAAGCGGATTAGACCCATTGTAAGATACACCATTAATAAATAAAACATCTAGAACATTTTGCTACTCAGGTAGATGATAAAAAGCCAATGCTAGCCTACAGTGCATAGATAGCAAGTAGCCTGAAGCTATATGTTTTGGAATACATAGGCTGCACAGTGCTTTTCCTCCCAATGTCAGAAAAGTTAATATATGACCTGGCCAGTTGCCTAAAGGCCCAACACATTGAGCGCTGAAAGTACTCTGCTTAACTGACAGCAGTTCACTGTATACTCTACACTCCATGAGCTTTCCATGTCCACATTGTGGTTTGGTGTTAGTCAAGCTTCAGAAGGGAAAAAAAACAAACAATTGAGCACATCCAGTACTTCAAATGCTGGGAAGGACAGACTATATGTGGCAATTAGACATAAATAGCATATTTGTTATAGGAACAACCATACTTTCACAAACCTGCCAATAGGTGGCAGTAGGAGGCAAATAGTGACAGGAGCTAGAAAAAAAACGCACAAGGGGAATTTAATTATGACAAACAAGAATGCCTATAGAAATTAGTAAATGCCTTGGTTGGACAATTTAAAATGTCATTTGTGATTATGATGAAAATAAGCATCCTGAAGTAATATAATTCTGCATAGACTATATAATTTAGAATCACAGTTGGTAGAACAATTAGCCACTGCAGAAATCAAAGTAAATTACATTGTAAGCCATTTTACCCACACACACAGCACATTTGTCTCTAAAAGAGAACATTTTCAATGAATAACATGCAGTAATTTGAATTAATTACATCTTTCTACATCCGTGCTGACCAGATAACTATCATCTTGTAATTTACATTTTGTTTTTGCAATCGGTAGTATCAGAAAAGGCAAATCAGTGCATATCCAAGACAAGGACAAGTCAACATCAGATGGAAGAGCCGGGATTTAACATACACCACTAGAGGGAGCTCAACTGATTTCAGACCTCCGTCGTGACATTGGCCGTGGCGGTTTACTTTAATCCCCCACTAATGTCTAGCTGCAATGGCAGAAACACTCCCTATTACAGCTGCTGTATTCTGCTGCATCTATCCCTGCACACACATCGTAGCCATGTCCTCAAGCTACTCTTGGACTGTACACAACAGACCCATGAAAGAAGTAGGGGCAGTGGGTGTTGGCGGTGAGAGCTAACTGACATCGCACAGCCTGACCGACTGAACTACATATGGCTAGTGTACAGGTTATAATCCTCTTCAGCTTAAAGACTAAACAAATTATACTGCAGATTCGGAGGACTTAAAGATATTTCACTTAATAAACAATAATAATGGTATGTGTGGAAACTATTTATTTTCTTGGTGGCCATTATTAATGAATGGATTATGAGGTAGCTACAGGGGTTTGTGGAGGGTGCATGTGGTACTGGGTTGAGGGATCTCATTGTTTTTCCAGCACCTTACTCTGTAAGTCTTTCACCTCAAAAAACAAAAGATAAAATCAATAATATGCACGAGGCAAGCCACACTGCTTATTCTCCGACAACAACATGGATACGGTGATGGGCACGCACGCACACAAACAAAGCCAGAACCATTTTAGGTGCAACTAAATTATTTCCTCAGTAACTGATGGTTTCACTCCATTATTTATTTGGCTTACCCATTGCCACCTCACCACACACACACAAACAGCCTTTAATGTTGACAGCCAACGTCTGGTCTGTGAGTTTATTTAAAAAGCCTCTGTTCTGTTCAATACTCTAATTGAACAGAATGAAAATTTCCAGAGTCAAACAACCAGCTCTCTGAAGATAAAACATTAGATTATCTGTAACACACTAGCATGTGCGCGCACACACACACACCCTATGTGTATGCCTTCCCTTCTCTAAGATGAATTTATAGATAACATATAATACTATTTTAACTTATATTTTACCCATAATATCGCAACACAATGTTTTTCAGTAATGAACATCCAAGTGAACGTTAAGCGTGGTTGTTCAAGCCATTCAAATGTACTCATTTCATGCAGTCTTTTTCTGCTAGCCCTTTCCAGCATCTGTGGTGCTAAAACTGCAAACAAAGAGCAATCAGGCTAATTTCCCCCTCTAGAGTTGTCACTACGTAACTAATGGAATATATAGACATAAGAAACCCTAAGCTAAGTGTTGCCATCCTTGCATTCATTTATCCAACTAAATCAATAAATCCATTGGCTTTCTATAAAGACAATTTCCTAAATTGGATGTCAGTCAGGCATTTAAAGTCATAGATATTGATCTGGCCATTAAACGGGTTGGGGGCAATATCTCACAGCATTGCGCAGTTTGCAACAGTAACAGGTCCTGTTTGGGGAAGACTGTCCATACATAGTGCATGATCACTGTGCACAACTAGAAGTTTCCATTAAATACCACAAAACCCCTCATTACGAAGTGCAGCATTGTGACTGAAGTCCTTTGTGTCACTTTGCCTTCCTGACCAGACATTACAAACACCCCTTTAATTTAGCACTTATCTTCATGTCACTTTTAAGAGTTACAGTTACACCTTTCGTTATCCTGGCTGTCAATATAAACACTTTTAAAAGGGGTTAGGTAGGTTACAGATACACAAGCCATATGCATCATGATCAACATCTTCCCACCCTCTCACCCCCCCTAAAAACACAATTAAAGACATCCATGTGAACAAACACAGGCACAATTACAGTCAGTTATGCATGGACATACTGGACACATGTGCCTGCCAGCCCATCTGCCCATACACACATGTGCGCGCGCACACACCCTGATATTGATGGCATCATGCCACGGCCCGTTGTGCGAGAGAGAGAGAGAGAGAGAAAGAGAGAGAGAGAGAGAGAGAGAGAGAGAGAGAGGAAAAGGGACGGGGCAGATAGTGTAGGGAAAAATATCTAGGCCAATTATTCTGCTGAGACTAAAGGAATCCACATCTGCAAGCAGGAGACCAGAAGGCCCCGATTACACAGAGACGTGTTTTCCTATGGTACGACGCGACTGGCATGCTCCTCTGTACGGCGCCGTGCTTCACGTTTATTTTACGCGAGGCGCGCTGTTCATCAATGTGACAGTAAACATCTTATAGTTCCACCATACGTGGAAGGTCAAGTACCGTCTTGAAAGATTCAAGTTGTGAGAGAGTTGTAATTCTACAGAGATTCAGGCCCTCGGGGCAACTAGGCTGTACTCCACCAAACGCATCACACAGAAATTGGCAACAAAACATGTTTTAACACTTGTGTTGCAAGGAGAGGCCTTTGAAGTGTTACTGTAATAGCTTTCTTCCTGTGAATCCTAGCATACTATAAATTATTCCTGTCAAAAGACACAAACATTTTCAAAAATCATGTTGGTTTGGTGGGTCAGAAACCCATCTGTGTGATTGGGGCCTTATCAAAGCGCTTTTTAAGCGGCCGCGCCTTTAGCGACGCGACTGTGTGAGACCAGGGCCTATGGGTCCTCAGCGTGCCTCTCTGCCTGACTCGCATCACTTGGCCATGGCCAGCCCACTTCCCTCTTCCCCCGCTGACCCTGACAGACGCTCTGACTGCCCAGGCCGGTGCCGCGGCACGCGCACACACGCACTCCTGCCCTGGCAACAGTTGCCTGGATACTCAACACTTTAAAAGAGAGACACAAACACCTCCCCAGAGAGGTGAATATAAGTGCATCTAATGGAATGGGCTGGAGGGAGGGGATTGTTGAAGTGAAATATTGAGGAGGTAAGGCTGGAGGAGGGGGGGTTGCAGTGGGCCCGTGCCCCACGATCTCCCCCACCTCTGCTGAGGCTAAAGGGACACCAGGGAATGCTGGGAGGGCATGCAGGGACAGTCTTACCGGAACCACCACGTCGTCATAGAAGCTCCAGGCCAGTGCCCAGCGCATGGTGCGGCCCTGATAGAACTCTGCGTGGGTCACCTTCGTTACCTGGAGAGCACACGGTTTGTGTTACTATTCACGGAGCCAGGGCTGTGTAGATGTATCCCATTCTTTCCTCAACACGCACAGAGAACGGTAAGCTAGCGAAATAGCAAAAGGTGCATAAGCTTACATTTAGCTTGCAATAGCTGACTACACCTTTAAGGAGACAGCACCGACGTGAAATCTGATCTGTCTTGCGCGTGGTTTGCAGCTGAGGCCACTGTCACTCCACCTGTTCTACTGCTGCCAAGCCCAAGTAGCATAGTCCATAGCGTAGTTCAAAATGTGAAACACACACCGTCACCCTACAGTGCAAACGCTCCACTGAGAATATTTCCCAGCAAACAAAACACAAAATGGATATGACAATGGTATGGACTTCTGTTTCAATCAATAGGAGAAGGAGCAAGGGTGTGTATAACGGATCTATAGAATACAAGGTCAGAGGTCCAGAGGTCAACAGCAATGTATCAGAAACACGTGGGTCTGTGTATCCCGGGTTAACTCATGTAACATTAAATATATTAAACCATGCACAAAGTGAGATGTGGGCCTATGAAAACAATAGCTCCATGCAGACACTATTTGCCTATTAATTAGGCAAGGTTTCCATTCACACACCCACACCCTTTTTCCTGGATGATGGCCAGGGATGCACTCGTGCTGATGAACAGTCAGTGACAGTGCCCAGACACTGTGGAAGGAGGGGTGGGCGTGGACAAGCTGAGCTGACTGACGGCACACTGACTGGAGAATGCTCTGATGACGTGCTGCTTCCCGTCAAGCGATCAGCATCCCGTGTAAACATGCTAGTGAAGTGACTGGCATAGGACCAGAGGACAGAACCAGTCAGCGATCATGTGCTATTAGCTAAGACTAATGGGTGCTAGACTAGCTACCAACTGCTGTTTGATTCAGTCATGCACCAAAGAGAAAGCTGTTTATTAACAGCTGTTCTGTGATATTGCTAACCTAGTATATTAGAGGGTTGATCTGTTTTGAATCACTGTATGTGTTGACTCCAGTGAGGATCAATCAAACGCAAAAGTAGTTAGTGTTGGAAATGTAAAAAACGCTTTTAACGTGATTTTTTTAACTGCCAATGGGGTAATCACTTGGACAAGAAAACACAATCTGATTATACACTCAACTCCAAAAGTATTGGAACAGCAATGCTTATTCCTTTGGCTTTGCTGCGCACTGAAGACAATAAAGAATGTAGGGAGCGTCAGCTTTATATTGCCTGGTACTTACATCTAGATGCCTTGCTGTTCCATTGCTCCAATACATTTGGAGGGGACTGCATAATGACATCATGCTAAATGTTCTAGCTACTCACCCCTTGCTTTCTCAGCTCTTCCTTTAAAGGTGCCACGCTGCATTTTTTCCCCAACATGCAGCTGTACCACCTGCAGAGGGAACACTATATTAACCAAATGACTGATGATGAATTTTATAGATTAGAATTTGAGAAAACTAAACACAGAACAAGTGCTGTCCACAGAGAGAAAAAGCTGCTTTGATGTCCCATGACGGAGACAAAAAAATCAATACCTCTACTGTGCAGCACAGAATAGGTTTGTCTTTAATCAATACGCATCTTACAGAAGTCTGGCCTGGGAAAACAGGCCAGGCAGTATGCCAAGATATACCCCCCAAAAAATAGAGAAATAGACAACGGAAACCCATACTGTACACTTAAAATGCAATGTTACATACGAAACGTAGATTGTAAAATAAAAAAACGGAGAAAATGGCAAAACATATGTTTTATATAATAAAATACAAAATAAATCAATTGAAAAATATATACACTATCTATCTATCTAGAGGGGAGCAAGGATTGCATCTCTCGTGACACAATGAGAGAGTGAGCGGCTCTAACATCAACAGATGTTTCCCCATTAACCCCGTTAGCTGGGAGGGTCTCCTTTCTGATGTCCCCAAGAGTGCAGCTGGAGGAAGACCCCCAGCCGCATCCACATTAGCTCCTCTCAATGCAGACGTATGATTAGAACCTTGTTGCCAGAGATGGCCATTATCATATCAATGGCAGTGAACACTTAACAGAGTGCATGAATAAAGAGGATCACGCCCCACACACACACACCCCACCTCCACCCCAACACGTGTGTGTGTGTGTGTGTGTGTGAGTGTTGTGACCAAGGTGGTTCACTCCCATCTGGCAATAATTACAGTTTGTGTGTGTGTGTGCGTGTTTAAGGTGTGTGTGTGTGGAGGGGGTCTCTATGGACCAATCAGAGGAACTGGCTGGGTTTCCATGGACACCTGGTGGCTCTGGTGTCCCAGCATGCTTTTGGGAGTGACAGCCGGCTGCGGCTGAATTGGCTCAAACCACAGAACTGTCATGGCGGGGGTGAAGACAGGCGAAAAGACAAGACAAACAGGAGCGGAAGAGAGGCAGAGCGAGGTTCACACCTTCCCCCTGTGGCAGCCCCTCATCTCGGCATACACAGGAGCACACAGATGTTAACAAGCAGACAAATGAGCCCTCTCTGAGGGCCTCTATGCGTTCCCCTGCCTACACAACACTCACACGCACACACAGATCCCCTCCTTTCTAGAGGATATCTTGATGACAGGAAGGGTGTGCACCATATACTAGAAGTGGACTTCTTGCCAAACTGATGACTTAGGGGAGTGCAGCCTATTCAAAATACCTCTTTTAAGTTATCTGGTTTGGGGAGCTCTGATATACAGCCTAGTAATTTATTCTGAGCTCAAGGAAAATGGGTGAATGTTGAAATACATTTTCCAGGACGATTTTTTCTCATCTCATTTTTTATGATTGGAAAAAAAACGGTTTTCCAGGATATGGTGGAACCCTGACTGACACACACACACGCGCACACTCACGCACACACACACACATGCACGTGAGAAATTAAATTCTTATCACACAAACATACCAGACATGCACCTAAGTGTGCAAAGTCAAAATAAACCCAAGCACACATTTCCTTTCAATTCCGGTCCATGTGCTGACTGGCTGCTCTTGTGGCAGCCATGGCTAAAGGGTGGGGTTGGGGTGCAGGTGAGGTGTGTTTACGTCTCCAAGCACAGCTGCTCTCTGTGGGCACCGCGATGCTGCAGACCAGAGTGTGTGCCAAATCCATAAACAAAGAGTGGGTGACGGCTTCATCGCCGCTCTCCGCCCCATCTGCCCCTTTATACCGTTAAGAGTGTGCACATTTGAGATCCCTATTGCCTGTCTCACTGTCCTGATCAAGGTCCATTTAAAAATAGCCAAACTGTCATCTGTCTAAACTGTCTAACAGAAAACAATATGTGATTGGGTTAGGTAAGGGTGGAGCTAAACTATTCAGACTATAAATAAAGACTATTCAGCAAATGCTTTTTTAGAAAGTGAGTAAGAGGAGCAGATTCTTTTTTATTTTTTATTTGAGCTCAAAGTTAGCATTCATTCTCAAGAATGCATGCTAACTTTAACAAATGTGTTTTATTTACCGCTTTATGCTGATCAGGGCCGTGCAGCCAATTGGCAAAATGCCGCCTCAAGTGAATGCCGACCTAGGTGACTGCCTAATCTTGCCTAATGAGAGGGCTGGCCCTGACTAGGGATGTCCCGAGAACCCATACTTCGGTACCAAGTCGATGCCAAAATGTTGAAAACATGACGGTACTCGTTTTTGTACAGTACCGTACATCGAAATGAGTATCGAGAACCGCGGAATTTCACTGGTATTGGTATCGACTACTACATTTTTGGTATCGTGACATCCCTAGCCCTGACTGCATCACATAACAATATCTTAGTCTTCGCAATGTGTTTCCAATGTGTGGGACGAATATTCTGAGGAAGCACCCTATGGCATTGAAGAAAGGTGCTTTTGTTCAAGTATAAACAAGCTTTCTCCAGAATTACTTACTATACCTATATAATAATTGTATTTTATTAAAGATTACAAGATAATAATAAAAATAACAAAATGTAAATTGCAATTTACCGAAATAATAATAATACTTTTCCAGAGATCAGGCATGGGTAAAAACACGACACCAGTTCATGCCTCACCTCAAGCGCTTTTTGAGCTGCAGGCTGTCATGGATGATACTCTTGACAAACTCCAATTCACCACCTTCTGCCATGATCTCCGTCACACCACCAGTGTTCACTGAACTGGGAGGTGGTCGCCTGGAGTTCCTTGAATTCACCCCCTGGAGAGATTCAAACAGAAACGGTACTTATGAACGCCAATTTGATAATGAACGATAAGCACTTTGTTTGTGGGCCTGTCAGTCAGCCAGCATTCAAACCATACAGCATGTAGTAACATTTTATGAAGCACAATATAAAACTAGATAAAAATAAGTATTAAATCTCTTCTGACATCCCCCACAATAATAACCCCCGTGACCTGCTTTTACGTTTCAGGCACAGGCGGGGGGCAAAACCACTGATGTTAAAGATATTTCAGCGAGGGAAACAAATACCTTAGCCTCAAGCTGGTTGGCAAAGAATGGGGGGTTGCACATGCAGAAGTCATACACAATAGCCGTCTCCTCCTTCAAGGCATCCATTAATAAGGTCTTCTGGGGAACCTTGACAACTGGATAAATGCAGAAAACTGAAGGTGCCTGAATAAACGTTTAATAAACACACATTCTTAATGCATAAATAATACTATTACCATTATTAATAATAACCTAGAACATACACCCTACCTTTTATGAGGTCAGAAAGATTATTCTGTTCCACATTTCTTCTAGCATAGTCAAAGCAGATGTCGTCTACTTCTGTGGCAAGAAAATACCAGCCGTTCATAGTGGCACCCAGCAATGGATAAATACATGAGGCGCCCGTTCCTAGATGCAAACACACACATTATGCACGCGCGCACACACACACACACATACATTTGCCAGCTTTACAAAAAGTGCCTATATGTTTGAGAATTACAAATAGGTATGATGTCCAGGGCACATTATGTAAATCTGCACAATTCCTGTTTAACGAGGTGGGCAAATAAGGGGAGCGACATCTCACTGGGTGACAGACAGCATCTAACGCACTCTCTTTTCCTCATAATGGCTCTAATGGATAATAGCAGGTGGCTCGTGCAGCCATTATCAAATCATTCAGGCCTAAAAGAGACCATGCCCTGTATTACTGTCTCTCCTGGCATACAAGGATCTTGTGTAGTGACACGGCGGCTGTTTGGGAAAGACAGGGATGAATGATAAGCCCAGTGACCATCCGTCACAGGGCTGACAGCTGCAATCTGCACAAAGAAATGGCTGTGGGCCACTAAAACGGTGACCCGCGTCTTTAAGAAGATGTGCACACATACACAGGCACATGTTAACCTTCTAGTGATGCACGGGATTGACCCAAGGATCAAGCGGGTGTAAGAATCTGTTTATTTAGTAGCCTAGACCCAGTCACTATGTGGCTGAGATGCAATATGCTATGGCTTGCAGTCAGTATAGCCTATGCTAACATCCCAAAAACAAAATGAGACAGCAACAGTGCTCACTCTGCTGTAGCCTACGGCGGCTCTGCAAAGCCTTTTTATGGCCATTTTAAGGATGTCAATGCTACACAGGCTGAAGTTGGAGGCTTGTCAAGATTAACACAACATGTTCGCCAACACTCGAACCTGATCATTTTACTGGGTTGGGCGGTGCGGATTGGCTCTCATAGCGGGTCAGGTGGGTGCGGGTTGTTCAAGATACCTGACAAGCACACCACTACAACCATGGTCTAAAATTAACTTTTTGAGTCACCGGCCAAGCATTCTTTTTTCTACCGGTCAAACTAATGATTATTTCTGTGGTTTGCTTATTCCCTTTGAATATCGCCACTGGACAGCAAGTGGGACTGGCTGGCTGGATAGTCTCTAAAATGTACTCGCCAAGCGGAAAATCTACCCGCATTTGGCGCTTGGCGGGTGTACATTTCGGACCCTGACTACAACCTACATGCAAGCTTTGCGGTGTTGTGGCCAAGTGTACACAGGAAGGGCTAGCAGGCACTGATATTTTTTCTGGTCAGTGCTACTGATCTAAAGACCTATGCCAAGCACTCAGGGTTGCTCCACACACACAACATTATACATAATTAATTATGATTACATAACAGTACAGGTGTTTTCGTAGTACAATGTTGCATCGCTTTTGAATCAAATCACCGTCTCGCTGGACTGAAATTTAAAGGGTGACAGCAGAGCTGCATGTCACCTTGACTGAGATGAGAGGAAAGCAAATGCCATCGGACACAGTGTGGGACGGAGTACAGGCGACTACCCACCACGTGGTCTGAAACAGGAGGGAGTATGTAATGAATATGTGGCCTATTCCTAATTTAACCCTGGGGTTATTTACGTTTTTTTGTACGTACAGTGTCTCTGGCTTTCTTTAAAAGGTGCTTGTCAATTTCTCATATTTGTAGAATTGTTCTTATTATTCTTAATGAGTCGTTACCGATGTCGATGCCCTTGCGAGGCTGGCCCTGCCCATCGACCAGGTCCTCCACCCAGTGGATGTAGTTGAGGCGCAGCGGTACGGTGGGGATCAGGCGCTCCAGGGGAATGTCGATGGTCAGGCCAAAGTCCTCCTTCAGCAAGGTGCAGGTCAGCGCGCGCACCGCCTCCGGCTCTTTAAAGTTCACGCTGCAGGGGAAGCGACAGCACAGATGAAGGACTACACTCGCATAGCTGGGGCCACACCACCAGTGGTGGAGGTTAGTACGAGCAGGCAGCATTCAAAATGGAGTACCACCAGTGGTGGAGGTTAGTACGAGCAGGCAGCATTCAAAATGGAGTACCACCAGTGATGGAGGTTAGTAAGAGCAGGCAGCATTCAAAATGGAGTACCACCAGTGGTGGAGGTTAGTACGAGCAGGCAGCATTCAAAATGGAGTACCACCAGTGATGGAGGTTAGTAAGAGCAGGCAGCATTCAAAATGGAGTACCACCAGTGGTGGAGGTTAAGAGCGCATAGAATTCAAAATGGAGTACCACCGACCACAATTGATTCATTTTGATTTGCAGACAATTTGATTTATTTAGTGACTATGCGGGTCCAATTGCCTTACAAGTTAGTCCACCACTGTATTTTACCAGAGAACCGTTAACGCGGCAACCAATTAACCCCCTGCTTCGCTGTCCTTGGTAGAGCCGCTCATTAGCAGCACACACGTTTTAATAGTAAACCAGAAACCGGTGCGCTCAGCATCGCATTCATTTACACCCCCCTCAATAATGACACCCGATATTCACATTTTCCAGGCAGCCGTCCCCATGCGTTCCCAACCCCCAGCCACACCACACACTCCCACCCCACAACCCTCAACACATTTGATCATCTCTGCTGCCAGAAAAGCATGCATGGGCACTGCAGCCCACGCAAGTGGGCGTGATGGGTGTAATTAAAGGGTCTCCGAGCGCATTTGCACCTCGGAACATGCAATTAGACACTTCCTGGTGATGGGCACGTCTGGCACCACAGGGGGTCTCTGCTGTGAGCCCGTCCCGTGTGTTGGTTAAAAGAAGACCAACTGCCGCAAGAGAAAAACAACATTTAAGTTGCGTCTGTGGTAAATGTGCTGTACAGTTGTTTGAATGTGTGCTTGGCTTTACAGAGCAATCTGTATTAGTTATTCAGAAGATGGCTTAAATAAAATGTAAAAAAAGGTGGGCAAAATCCATTCCAAGTGTGTGAACTAGCTTCTCCTTCACTTGGGTCCAAACCCATATAACCCCAGTTCTAGGAGTATTGGGTACTGGTACTGTATCTTCATTCAGGGCTCTCCAGCAGCCAGGGTGGATACAAACAAACAGCAGTGTTCGACATCAAAACATTCACTTCCACTCGCTAATGATATTAATGAAGCTAATAGTCCAGTTTAATTACTATCTGAAAGAGGACAGCCTTCAGTGTCACAAGACAAACTAACACCTGGCTGCTTTAGGGACTGACCGAACACTTTGAAACGACGTGGCATTCAAGAGCTGAAACTAAACCACTCCCTTTGCCAATGGCAGCGTGCATCTCTCAGCTGTTCGCAGGACTCCGTAGAGTCATGATGTAGGACAGTCCGATCATAGATCAATATACAAAGAGAGACGCTGCTCACAGTGGACATGCTGAGGGCTCTATTTTTAGTCCTTAATGAGAGCGCGCGCGCGTGCAGTGCAGGCCAATCGTTCCCCAATAAGCAGCACCGTGAAAGCCAGGTCTCCATAGCAACGCCACCCACCGCACAGATTGAGGAGAGCACGCAAATGTGGCCACGCTGGAGCAATGGCTGACGGCTGCAGGAGCGTAGCGTGCCCGTGCCCGGCAACACTGCGTCGCTGCGTGACGCTGCCGTCGTGGGCGACAGGACAGCAGGGGGGCAGGGACAAAAAAGGTGACGGGAAGTCCGTCACTTGGGGAGGAACACTGGACCTACTGAATGTCCCTGGTGGTGCGAGAGCACGGGGAACGCAGTCTGGATGCACGGCAACATCAGCAGTGTACGGAGCGCGGCTCAGCCAACATGTACATGTACTGTAACAGGGATAGCAGTGCTATTACTAGTGCAGGTGACGGGAGGCGGCTGTCCTCCAGCAGAGCACACGCTGGGGCAACGGGGCACGCTCAGCAGGTGCCCTCTGCCGCAATACAGGCAGAGGGCAACAACAAAGACAGGGAGGGCAAATGCAGTGAACACTTTCTAAGGGGGGCGGTCGGCTGACGACGGGGTGAATGGAGGGAGGTGAGGTGGACAAAATCTGCCGAGCCGAGTAGGCTAATAAACACTCGGGCTGTGTTAGCGGTTGAAGTGCCGCTGCGCTACTACGCTCTGGTTCAGGCTAGTTATAATTGAGCACCACCTCCTGCCAAGGACGATAAGAGACCCCTGCCCGGTGCCCACCTCCACTTTAACCCACTCAGCACTAATGTACAGAGGTAACCTTCAAAGCACACCCTCTGCATTGTAAGAGCACTGGGGACACCCCCCCCCCCCCCCAGCAGCTATAGAGCATATTCTTTCCCCTATTCTCTTTCTGAACCTATTAATAATAGATGTCCTATCTATGTGACAACTGAATGATCCATACATTTAGGATGACAAAATCAGTCAATAATCTCCCTGAAAAATATGACTATCGAATGTAATGTCACCAAGGCATGCTGTTGCATTTTTAATACCCTCAAATGGTGTGATGTCCTGACAAGTGAGATGGAAGGCTCAGGCCATCCTTCTAGTTGGTGGATCCTAATCCTCAACACTCCATCTTGGGGAGGACAACAGACATCCCCAATTCATGTGTTTTCCTATATTGGACTACTAAGAGATCTGAAGATGTTTTAAATACAAAACTACTCATCCATACAAAAGGCACTAAATTATAATTGGGTGCCCATATCTAAAATGCAAGGTAAGAACAATGATGGCGGAGTAGCTATTAATACAAAATACATACATTTCTTCCTATGCATGCAGTGGTAGAGTTAGCATTTAGCTATAATACTAGCCCATTGTTTGCAGTTGTACTGCATTCTAATGTCTGAGTAACACAGTGACAGAAAGACCCTGCATAATGAGTCTCTATAATTAAAATCTGTGGCAGATGGATATCATGTTGTGTTTTACACCTTTCCCACACACTTGACAGGGACTTGCCAAAAGGACTGACCACAAAAACCATAGATGAGCAGAGCAGAGCCCACACCAATATGTTCACACTTGAACACAGATGTTCACGTCTGTTAGCATTACAATGTTTGCATTCATCTGCATAACAGTTTTATGCAAACTGTGCAGAAGGTATCAATAGATGTGTTTACATGGACCCTAGCATTCCGAATGGAATCGGGTTAAAAGCCCAACCCGAAAGAAAATGCTCCATATAAACACCATGATTAAACTCTATTACCTCCTGGTTGCGTTCTAATGCTCATTTTACGTTTTATGTGATGCCGGTAAACATATTAATATTCTGAACAGTCACTGTACAATGGATGTAATAAGAACGGTACAAAGTCTGGACAAATTACCTGCGACATGCGAAAATAAGTGAATGGGAGCTAGTATGGTACGGTGACTTTTTATTCCTCAGGCCTCACTCTCCAAAGTACCTACATCTAGAAGCCAGCCAATTTAACCGTTTGCTAGCAGGACACGTTACATTATGAGCTAGATAATTTGTGCATATTTAACATCAATTCCGATAAGTTGTGACGGCGCATGTAAACATCAGACCCAATTAGGTGACATCCCATGTAAACAGGTAACACGAAACTCAACTAAACCTCAATCGGAAAGAATCCATTCGGAAAGACAAAAAAGTGTCCATATCAACCAAGCCCCCTAAGAAAATATATAGGGGAGAGCAAATAAAGAGGGAAGAGCCCAAAAGACGTTTTCGGGCTGAAATTGTATAATTTAGGCGTGGTTGCTGGTCAAATTTAAAAGTTTGTATAGTTCAAACCTTTAATTATCCTGTTTGCTATACAGCATTAATTGACATTTAATATTTGCACATTAAGTGCACATGCATGTAGACCAAAAAAAGAAATAAATAAATAAAAAATAAGACAAGAACACATTCACATTTTTTGTTTGAATGTGTTGAGGTAGTGCCAATGACAGCAGCATGTGATTTGGTAGTGTCAATACCCGAAATCCCAAAAGAGCTTTGCCTTTGTTCTCATATACAATCTCCCTCAAGATGCTCCTTCCGAGCATTTTCCTGTTAGGAAAGATGCTTATGCTACATCAGAGGTCATAAAGACCAAATCCAGTCTTGGAGCATGTTTGGTATCTTCTATTAATACAAGTGCATAAAGGAACAATCCAATGTTTACATTAATTCTACTTTACTTTTGGGAGATAGCGAGGATAGGCTCTTGAGGATATTCACTTTCATTTCATTTTATTCATATTCACAAGCAAGGACCAGCTGGGTGTTTAAAGAATATAAGCCCGGTCAGTCATCAGGAGGTGAAAACACCTTCAAAAACCACCTCGACTTGGTAAAGGATGGTACATAGACAGACAAACAAGCAGAAACACTATTTAATGCATCTAAAAACAAAATAAATAGCAGATAAAATGATATGGTATTTATCTCCAACTCCTATACAAGGTTCTACAAAGAGGCATTAGCGCATCAGCTTGTCTGATCTGCAGTAGGGTTGGGCGATATGGACCAAAAATAATATCCCGATATATTTAGGTTGAATACCAATACACGATATATATCGATATATCGCCCAGCCCTAATTTGCAGTAGTGTATAATAGACCATTTCTGTAACATTAATGTTATACAGTTAATTCTTGTGAATGGTATTATATGGATATTACTGCATATTAGTAATTAACAGATATTGTATTAAAATTATATTGCTGGAATTCTAAATGTTCTATTATGCTTCTACTGAAATTCTAGATTCAGGGACCCCCCCCCCAATCACATATGGTATAAAATATTTTACACAGTAATGTGTAAGGCGGCCTACAATTCCATGTATAAAATTAGCCCACTAAGACATTAAAATAATTGACAGATTTATATAAAATATTTATAGCACAGGTTGTATTTAGTGTATGGTATTTTCTGACCAAATAATTTGGAGGACCCCCATACAGTACCTCTGAGGACCTCCTAGGCCAGGGGTCTGCAACCTTTACTATCAGAAGAGCCATTTGACACCCATAGCATTTTATATTTATCAATCTGGAGTCACCGAAAATTATTATATTAAATTAGCCTATAAATATTACTTACTAGTAGACCTAAAAGAATGAATTCACATGTTTTTCCCCAGGAGTGTATTTGAACTGGGGGGACAGTGAAATGCTATGGGGGTGTGGCTCATGCTTTTTATTTTTAAATAAAGCACTTAAATGCCCTTTTCTGGTGACTTTAAAACAAATTATAATAAATACAAGCCTATGGCCAACTACTGTGCACTCACAATGTTGAATGAACTAGATCCATACCGGTGAAATCAGAGGACACAGGCTGGCAATACAAAATGTAATTTGAGATATTTGGTGGGGGGTAAAACCTAGATTAATAAATTCTATATGATGTTTGTCAATGCCACAGGGAGCCACTGTAGAGGGGCTCAAGAGCCGTAGGTTTCAGACAACTGCCCTAGGCCTACTGGACACCCTGTTGAAGACCTCTGACCTAGAGAATAGGTCTACAAATTTTCAGTAGGAGTATAATAAAAATAACAATATGAATACTGACATTTCGAATCATAATTTTTACACACTACAACGTATTTATGCACACTCAAATGTATTTACTTACATGGGTCGGCCTGTAAGACTGGTGTGAACATGTTGTTGGAAATCTGGATATTTTGATGCCAAATAGGCAAAGTCTGGTGGTTTGTCTTTGTAACGATTCCGGGGGTGCATGGATTTATTCAGAGCCATACTTCCTTCATCAATAGGAAAAAAAATGGTATTCACTACTAGGGTTTCAATAGGGTCCTCACACTGTGTGCTCTGGCCATAACAAGGATTAACAACTGGGAATAGTGGATGGACGCCACATACACTGTAGACTTTCACCAAACTGTTAGCTTGACTCAGTTTTAGATTACATTATATTTACTATGTGATTTTTGGGTCTGGTTATACCAGGGCATCGGATCAGTTGCCAATATGGGGTATGTTTGATGTCAACATGAGCCAACGTGTGAAAGTAACCACGACTAGGCTACATAGTACCGTACTGGTAGAGTGAACGTGTTTGGGAATGTGGGTCAGATATTTCACAACTTAAACATTAGCTGAGTAAACACGTTGATTCTCAACAGCCATTCTAATGTGAAGGTTATTTATGATTGCCTACCTGTACGGAAGTTATTCTACGAAGTTGTCAAAACGAACACTGACTTTATGATTTAATAAACGCAGCAAAATAGATGGTAGAACCACGGCCAGAACTCACGTTGATATTACGTTTGCATGCATGTCTCTTGCGCGACTGTTGAAACGTCACTAATCTGCGCCAAAACGGACTGACGTCACCTAAATAGAAAACCTATCTCCATGTTATTTGTTTGCAATGTACCCTTTTAGTTTTAGGGCGGAGATTTGGTTTTGACCAGAATAACAGTGTTTTCGGTGCTGGTGATATAGAAAGAACAGATCATATTTTATTTGATTGCAGTTACAGTAAAATATTCGGGGGTGTATGCTTTGTTGCAATATAATATTTGGAAATAAAGGACTTTATTATCAATGTATTACAAATCCACAAATAAGATTTTTGAAAACTCCCACCTGTTTTTCTTTTTGCCTTTAGCAAGGATACATGAAAAGAAAATTGGCAATAGCCTTTAGAATTGATTAACGCTCACAACCCTAATGAGAACCCATAGCATTTAAACGCACAATTGTACATTTCTTTTTATTTTATTCTAATGTTGATTTATGTTGCTCAGTTTTTATTATGCTTTAGCATTTTATTTTTGTATTACCACATGCCCACACCTGTATACTTTATAGTCTAATTAAAAATGTAATGCAATGTAAATGCTGTTGTCTAGAGACACATTTACAAAACGATTTGATCCAAAGCGACAATAGGTACATTTAGCAATAGCTGGTATCGTAAGAAAACGACAATGCCACTCAAACAGAAAATAGTACAAGTGTATAATAGGTTAGCCTATATCTGTAGTCGTTTTATTTTGCATACATTATTTTTAGAATTAATTTAATGCAATAAATGTACACGTTACTATTCATATTTACAGATTTGGACCCCCCTCAGCAAAATGACGAGAACCCTTAACCCCCTGCCCCACCCAAACACAATAATGACCAGAACCATATCTTTTTTTAAAGTTATTTTATTATGCCGCAAACAATAATGACATCCAGATATATTGTTAACAATTTGCTTTTTTTTTCTTCAAATAGTGAGATCATGGAAGCAAAACCACTTGTTTGAGCTTGTGAAGTCTGAAGCCCTCTACCAATTCACAAGGCAGGTTACAGTAGACAGATGGACATGAGGTTGGTGGATGGACTGACAGACAGTGCAAGCTTGTCCGCTAGTCCCTTCACACACCAAACCATGCAGCATAGGGATTGCTTGGGACCTGCAAAAGGGATTACAACACTTGTTTGATGTGTTGTAGTTCAATTACTGCTTCTATACAAACAGCGAATCTTCCTGACTGCCGATTACCCCATTCTAAACTGAAATAGGTATGGCAAATTATACATTATGGTTTGGGTCCTAATCTTATCTTTCTAGCCCAGATTAGATTTTACATGACAATGTAGTCTTAAAGTCGTTGTTTTGATGTTTGCCTTGAGAAACAACCATGTCCAAGAACTCTAGCAAAACTGGATAGTTGCAGGAACTCTATTTTTGGCTTCAGCTAAAACATTTACACTACAAATGCATGCCAAAGGGAAAAAATAGAATCACAAAAGATTCTCCATTCAAAGTCTTGAAGCAAGAAATCATGACAGCAAAAACAGACCGTTGCATGAAGCCAGTACTAAGGACATTCCCTGAAGGAGGGTGAGGGCATTTCCTTTCAAACATCTTAGTCTGCCACAATCCCATCACAAATAACAGAAAGAAGCTGCTCATCTGTTAAGTCTGCCTCCTAAGTGTAGTGTCATACACAAACAAAATAAGTCTTTCTACAACCTACACATAAGAGCTGTCTGCAGTCATCAAGCGAGCCGACCTGTCTGGTAGGTAGGGCGTTAGTTTGGTGTTGACAAGGAACCAATACAATTGGCACAGTACACAACGCACGTACAGAAACCTTCCTACTCGGAACACAATTTTCTGTTCAATTGAGCTAGTCATTAATTGGACACTGGCATTTAGCCACTCGCATCCATAATCAAGTTCTTTGAAAGGATATTCTGCTGCCGTGCTAAGAATATTTGCACCAACCCCACTGGTCCCACCAGACAGCTCTGCCTCTGGTCCACATTTACATGCAGCAGTGCTAGATCTACTGGTCACAGTAGTCCCACACTAGCAGGTATAGCCACATCTAGTACACATAGGAACTGGAAAAAGTTAAGCAGTGAAATTCTTTATCAAAGAAT
Source organism: Forbesichthys agassizii (assembly GCA_026546735.1). Classification (NCBI taxonomy): domain Eukaryota; kingdom Metazoa; phylum Chordata; class Actinopteri; order Percopsiformes; family Amblyopsidae; genus Forbesichthys; species Forbesichthys agassizii. Next base: position 39,823 of record JAODLL010021921.1, read on the forward strand.
TACATTGGGATGAAAAGGCTTATCAAAATTATATATATTTATTAATGTTTAGATTTTTTTAGTAATCTCTGGTCAGGTCAGACAGGGACTGAAGAACTAGAGAAAGCAGGTACAGTATGTGCGAGATAAAGGAATTATTTTGTCAGCAAGTCCTCAAAGGGAACGGAATGGATGGTCCAGAAAATTCTGGATAGATTTTTTTATTTTCGTTATCTCAAAAAATATTCCTGCTCTGTAGCAATTACTGTTGCCAAAAACAAAACAAAAAAAAAGTATATATTATATAATAAAAAAAAAAGATAAACAGAGGAAGGCTACTCAGAAGACGTGGACATGTTTTACTTTGGTCTGTTTGCTAGTAGAGCTTCTCGCTGCTTATGCATCATCATTCTCTGGTGTACGTGTACAAACCCTGTAGGTTACAACACCAAAGTGCAGAGTAACTGTACTGCAAGGGAGCTGCATGGTCATTGACAGCAAAGAACGCTTCACAATAACCGCAAACATCAGCATAAAACCCATGTAGAGAAACCAGTCTACACAGATCATTCAGCTGCCAGCATTTCTTTAGCTTCAGAAAGAATACAGGTTTGACTCTTCTGTAAGTGTTTAATGATATATATTTCACCTAAATCTGTCCTGCCACCCCTTACCTATATTATGCAGAGCATAATTTATCTTCCCTCAGTTATTCTACAAATCAGAAATACATTTGACCTCTTGCCATGTGCCCATGACTCCCACATTCCCTGCCCAACATTGTGTTTATAACATATTGCAGTGGCATGTGACAACTAGGCAAGATAAATCCTGACGTAAATGAGACTGGTCAGACTAGAAAGTGAGATGATTCAGTTTAAGTAAACCAGTCCTACACAATCCTAGTGCAACTTCTCACAAAAGGTAGATAAACAAGGTCTATGCAGTGCTGGAGATTAAAAAGGAGATGTAATCCCTGAAGTCTGCCAGGGCCCAGGTGCTAGAAAACACCGGGGCACTCGCTGACAGCGTCAGCCAAATGTAGAAGGGGGTGGATTCAAGATAGAAATAACTCACTGTTGGAGCCTCAATAAAATTAAACCTACAAGCTCACGTAATGGGTGACTGATTTATATCTTAATATGGCTATTTGAAAATCTAAAATCCACAATAATGTCTGATTCCTAAATGCAAAGCATATCACTTAGTAATAGGATAATTATCTCAAGCTTTTCAGTGGTTTCTTCATCATTTAGGATGTACCACTGTGACTAGAACACAAAACTAATTTAATTTGCACCCCCCCCCTTTCCCGAGGCAGCGGTTTTGAAACATTCATATACGTAGCCATTAAGCAATTGTCTAATTCCACATGAAGACAAATGTTATGCACACTTGAAGAAAAGTGATGTTACAAAGATACAGATTATTCCAATGAACCACAGAAAATCATATCTGCATTAAGGGATAACCTCGTTAAATTTTGTCTTGCATTTGTCATCCTCATAAAGGTCGCCAAGATAAACACCAACATACTACGAAAAGGAGAAGAGAAATAAAAAATAAAAAAATTATTCTAAATAAAAACTAAATTGACAAAAATAAATCTTACACTTAAAGAATGACACTGTCATTTCTTAAATTATCAGTTTTTAGTGCCCTACATTTTAGACCCAGTCAAAAACATCTGCCTTCATAGATTGGTAAGGCTCCGCGACAGACAGCCAGCCTCATGTTTAACCTATGGTACTTCTAGACGTTATGTTAATTTACAGTATACAATTTCAGATTACCATGCAAGAATACTTTTTTGTGTGTAACATTTAATAGCTCAATCTACATCCAGGAATAATTTACATAGGACAATAGTTATCGGACCAGAGAGCGCAATAGGCAAATGACCATGGCAGGTGAGTGCAGTCGGAGAATATGATTGGTGGGATTCGTTGGGGGTGGAATGATAAGGGAGGGATGACAGAAGGGAAGATGGGTTCCAAAGGAGGGATTGGGTCTCTGGGATGGTACTCCAATCTTACAGGTTGCAAATCAGCGGCACTCCCAAACTTTTACGGTTTGATCTACACTTCCAGTGACCACATAGGGAGCAGCCTTGTGGAAATCTGTGGAGAGGAAAAAAACCCAAAACAAGTACAGTTAAAAGGATCCGCCCCCTAAACACAACAGTGTACAAGTTATGAAACAGAATGAGAAATGTATGGAAAAGTGACACTTTTGATCCTCAAGTGTTGATTTTACAAGAGTCGTTTCACTTTTTTCAATTCTAATTGTGGGAGCACCTGAGAAATATGGCAAATGTGTGTGTATACTGCACATTACTAAATATTTTGTTACATGGCAATGCCAACTATTTTTATTATAAGGATTATTAAGGATTTCAAAATGTATTATTACGCAGTAAAACGGTTTATACAGCAGCATAGTAAATAAAACTACAGAATCAGACACCACTAGCTGGAAGCAGTATAGTTTCTGTAGAAGAGCCAGTGTATGGATCTGGACTACAAACAGCTTGGCTTAGAGTTGGCTATAGATCAAGAAACGCTCCTCAGGGAAGTTTCCCCAGCTTTGATCTGATAAAAAAAAACAGTGATGTGTGAAGGTGAAAGTCCTTCAGGTTACTTATTAACCCCCAGCTAACAACCACCCCTGGGACGCTGAACAAACTGCTGTTGTACATGGCCAGGATTCATCCCACTAAAACAAAGCTACTCCAAAACTCTATCTGCTGAGAGTAGCAGCTTGCTGTACCCTCAGTAGACGGAGGTGTAAAACCACGAGAAGGCCCCAAGTGTAACCGGATGGAGGGAGTGCTCACCTAGAGAGGTAACAAAATGTTCGTGGGCACACAGGGTCTTCATGCAGCGCTTGTTCTTGTAATCCCAGATCCTTAGGGTCTTGTCATCTGCACAGGACACAATGAACTTGCCCCCAGGGTGGACAAGCATGCCACGTACCCAGTTGTCATGGCCCACCTGTAGAGGGAGTGAATGCTCGGTGAAGGCTCGGTGAAGGCCACAGCTCAAACTGTTTGATGGGCGAGACATCCTATACAGTCGCGGAAGAAGTTAAGAGACCACTGCAGCAGTTTCTCTGATTTTTACTACTTAAACATTGTATATATGCATTTATAGAATTCTTCTACTTGTTATATGTTTTAACATTTACATTGTGTGTATGTATACACACACACATTACATTTTCAAGTATGTGCAGTAGTCTCTTAATTCTTTCCGCAGCTGTACGTGGTGGTAGTAGTAGTGCTCACCAGTGTCATAAGGCACATGCCAGTGCTGACATCCCACATCTTGATGGTTTTGTCTCTTGAGCCAGACAACAGGAATGGCCCAGGCTTGCCACTCTTCTTGTTCTAGTACGCCAGAGGGAGTAGAATGAGCTCAACCTCATTACAGTGGATACTTTATGCATCCATTTACAGTACATGTGGAACATTTGCATGTCTCATCGTCATGTCTCCTTGGCTTTGAGAGTCCATACGTCGTAATTGGCAAACTATTGGGCCATTATGCAGAATGTGCTCCATACGCAGCACAATAGACGTTAGATGTGGCACTGTATGCGGTATTGTGTGCTAATTACAGACGCCACACAACTCATATGTCCATATTATAGAGCAAGCCAGCATTCAGTCAGTGCCAATGTAAGCTAGCCTAGGTGTCCACTCAAGTAATCTTGCTCTATACGATTCTGTGCAATAACCACGTTTAAATATTTGAATTAGTTATTTAATGCTACATAGAGCAGCCACCCCGCCATAAGGGTCACCGGGTTAGCAGGTCTAGCAGAGTTTCATGATAGGTTTAGGCTCAGCTGCACCCATGTTCAACAAGAATCTGGTCCATTACCTATCTCTCACGCAGTCAGTAATGAGAACACATGTTTTTGAGCAACATGTCAACCTGTAATGCTTTGGTCTCCTAGCAAAAGACAGAAAAATATCAAAAATAAAACACTTTCCACTGAGCTCTATGAGAGTGAGATCATGCAGAGAGGACAAATGTGCTAATCAGAAGAGGCAACAATTGGTCACGGTTGATCACAAGGGGAAGGGCACTTTGGGCCAACCCCAGGCTATGGCACGGCTCACAATCTTGTGCAGTTTTCATTTCAAGGTCTGATCACCAGGCATGAAGCTGTCTGTCAGGCCATAGAAGGTTTTACGGGCACGCCAACATGACTAGGCATGTGAAAAACAATTACGTACTGGCAAGCACAGACAGGCATAATCTGATTTAACATTAGTCCTGCTTTGAAACAAGTAAGCACGTGAACATTATTGTGTTGGTAATTGTTGGGTACCCTTAGATGATGGAAACCTGATAAATAAAGCTTGATACGGGAGATGCTCATCACATTAGACCATGACTGCTCTGAAAAAGTAATAAACCCTTCAAACACGTTTGGATACATGCAACAGGTTAAAAGTACAGCCACTCTTGGACGACACGGAACAATGGAAGACATTTAAAGGAGGCATGGCCCATGCATTACCTCAGATCCTGTGGCCTCCATGATGGTGGGGGAGGCGCTATCAGGGGCCCAGGAGATGCACTCCACAACGTGCTCGTGCTCCCGCAGCTCCGCCTTGCACTCTTTGGAGGCCACCGCCCAGACACGCACCGTCTGGTCGTTGGAGCAGCTGGCGATCAGCGTGCCGTCCTGGTTAGGTCGCACCATGCGAACCCACTCCCTGTGGCCGGTGAAGGTCTTCACACAGTAGCTGGAGAAGGGGGTGGGGCAAGTCATGTCAGAATACTATAGTCACACCCAGAGCCATGTAGAAGAGAGTTGCGTCAACTCCGTTCACTCCAATTAACAGTTTTTTCCCCGTTTTTTTCCCCCACAGCAATGGCGGATCGTAAAACCTCAAAACAGTTCCCAAAAGTTGCCCACAAATACCCTATAAACTATATTGTAAATGTAAATCCACTAAGCTTACCAAAGACTGCAGATATAGATCTATATTCATTGATTCAAATTGCCCACCAAGCACTTCCTGGTGGCGCGACTCTTGTACATGGCTCTGGTCACGCCCACAACAACCACAATGATACTACAGCAGCTCTAGAAAAGCAACATTTAGTTAATAATGGGTACATACCCAGTGGCCACCTCCCACATTTTTATGGTTTTGTCCCTAGAGGCAGACACAATGTGATCTCCGTTGGGCATGATGGCAACAGAGGAAACATTGTGGTCGTGTCCTGAAAAAATAAATGGTTAATTTAGTCAATACTCAAAACAAACTTCAGTATTGGTTCGAGCGGAATTCTGGCCAATATTTCAACATCTCTCCCAACTGCAGGAATTGTGACTTGTGTGACTATAACCAAATAAAAACAATTGGGTTTAGAGTTCTGGCAATTTCTACTGTTGATACTCCATATATCATATTGGGCAACAAAGAAAAGAAGTATATGAAGAAAAAAAATATATCCAGGTAATTTCTCTTTAAATTTCAACCCTTTGTCATGTCTGAAGTTTAGTTAAAACAGGCTCGCTTTAAAACCCATTTGTAAAAGAGGAATACCCTCCTCAACATCCGCATGCCTCTCTTTTATGAGCCTTCAGTGTGAAAATGCAGAGGTTTGGGTCTAATAAGCCAATTAAGTGACAAGTGAAAGGGCCAATTTGCTGGGGGTTACTTTGTCCTGGAGAACAAGAGATGGCTAATTACATAGGCGCTGGAACATAACTAAGCTGCGAAACATAATAGAACAACGATGTGTGGTGGAATGGGGTGCCACTGGGCTACAATATCTCATGGCAGACCCACAAAGAACAAATTAAAAATAAATCTATCTGGTGTGGTAGTAGTCAGTCTGTCCAAATCATAGAACTATATAGTCAAAACGGGCACTAATCTCATCCACCAAATCAGCCAACACGGTTTGATGCGAGGGGAAGTGGGGGTTCAAATATAAAACACACCTAAGAAGCTGAGTAAATCACAATATTCCCTGAATTATGGTGATTTCTTTGTTAAAAATGAGAGAATGGCAGTTCCATTAAACAACAGATGTTATAGTGAGGTTAGTCCCTTTCTTCCCATCTTTCATCACACCGCCTGTCCGTCATATAGCATGTGGCAGCGGGAGCTGGTGTATTAAGTCTATCCACCTCCCCCAACCAAACAAATGTAGAATACATTACAATTAAAAATGTCACATCTAGATTTACAAGACGTATTGGGTATGCCTGAGCACTACTTGCTAGATGCATGTTTTTACTTTTATCTGCTCAGCAGTCAAGACATTTCTGTAGAATTATATTAAGAATTATTAGAGAAGAGTATACCAAGTCTACATAATATACACTGATTCTGGTAGGGGAGTCTCAAGATGGTTACATTTGGGTTACAATTCTCATGGTGGTCCCCCAAAACTCTGCCAGAGGGGATAAACTGCATGCAGACTACATCTCAGCAATTTAAACATCAATTAGGATTTAAATGAGAGAGCCCAAAGCCTAAGGACAACTTCAATCATGACATGAAAGATGATGATAATAATCCAAATGTGAAGAACATTTCAAAATCAGTTGGGTCATAGTGCCTGCTGCAGTAAACTGTGGGAAAGGGAGCTAACTTAAGGCCAATTTATGCATTGCGTCAAACCTGCTCTGCAACCTATGTACAGGGCATAACCTACGCCGTAGCCCGACGCGCACCACTCAAATATGTAAATACCCGTCTGTCCGTCGACGCAGCCAACAACAGTCTTATGGATGTGTCCGACAGACCAGGGCTGAAGTGTACATGGTTACCAAGGCGTCAAGCTACGATGTAAACCCTGCATTTACTAGATGTAGAAGAAGCATTTGTGCGTTGACATACAACATACATCATCCAAGATGTGAGCTTTGACTCTAAACCCCATCTTTAAAGAAGCACTTCTATTACACAACAAATAATGATAAAATAATAGACAAAACACTGAGCTATATTCACATACAGAGAAAACACAGTTCTATATTCATACCAAGCTCAAACCATTACATGTTGTTCTGTTGATAGGACTAATCTCTAGGGAATTATAAAGCCACATCACCATCTGCAAGACAATCATAAGCTTTATTTCCTGCCAATTTCAGCCCCAGCTGGTAACACCAAAGCAGCATATTCCACTTGCAGATAGAATGGGGAAACATCATCTCCATTAGAAACTACAGAAATGTGTCTCACCATGCATGGTCCTGATGCACTCAAATCCCTGGAAGTCCCACAGCTTGATGGTCATGTCTGCAGAACAGGAGGCTAGCAGTTTACCGTTTTGGTCAAAGGAAATGTCTTGCACAGAGTCTGTGTGGCCCTTCAGAGTGCGCTCAAAGTCCCCGGTCTCATAGTCCCACACCTGGCAAAAACACACAACACGTACAGGTTTATTCACAACCAAACACATACAAATTCTCAAAACACAGTTAACACACTGCCCTTTCACAACTGACATGGTTCATTCATGGATAAACCCTATATAATAATAATCTAGTTGACAATGCCTTGAGTTGAGGAGTGACTTAAGAACACAAACACATTAACCTATAAACCACTTGCCTGATTTAATTTATTTAAAATTTAGCACCCCAAGGCAATCAAACATTAAAATTTAAAAAGGGCATACTTTCAGAATTCATTTTTTTAACATTTTTTTAACATGCACAGAATACATTTTCCAATAATTTCAACCCGTAACCACCATATTCCCCTTACAAAGCCCCAAAATACCCCTTCATCGGCACCAGTACAAGCCTATTTTTTTGCAAGTATCACAGCAGTCAGAACACACTTCCTTGCCCCAGGGGAAAGGTATTACAGCCATGGCATTAAGAAAACCTTTACCCACACCATGGTAAAATGACTAAGCATACAGGCGACCCTGTATATAGTGTGTAAATATATACATTTAGTAATTTCATTTGCAGGATATGAAGTTATAGGACAAGCAACACATAACTTCTGATAATGGTGGTGGTTATGCAAACGCTGAGGTGATAAGCCAAGAGACGTAATCGACACGTGGGATTGAAGTTAAGACAAACAGTAGTGGGTGTGACTATGTTATTCGTCACATTTTCAGCCAGACACAGCTTTGCCATGCAGTGATAAGCCTCTCTTGGCTCTCTCCTTGGGGGTGGGTGGGGGGAATTTGGGATTTCCTTGCTGCCAAGAACATCCTCCAATCTCTCTCCATAAGCTCTCCCAACTAACACAAGACCTCTTGAGGTTGCTGATGGGCATCTAACTTATACCAGCATGTTGCAGCACAAAAAGCTGTTGTGCTTCCCATTTCAGAGTATTTTATATTAGAAATGTACATTTTTACAATTATTTCCTATACTCAGCCTGTGAAACATAACAGATAAAAAGGTAGTAGAGATAGAAAACTAAGGTGGCTTCATGTAAATGGATAACATAAGTAATGCTATTCTTCATCATCCATTTGATAAAAAGATGGGTTCACTTACAAATAGGCCTATCCTAACAGTTTTTTGTTGATCGATATATTGTCCCAGAAATAATCGCAATAAATGACTGAAGACGACAATGTAAGGGCAGTCAAGAAAAGGGTGGAACGGCTGACCAAGTAATCCAGCGTAAAGGAGTCGACAAGGGAAGCAGGGAGAGAGGTAGTTTAACTGAAACACGGAACCTTTTAATATATTCGTAACCCACTGCTGTCGCTACAAAACAAGCATCCAACATACTTGTCTTGTAGCATGCATGGCACAACAGCTGGCTGTGAACTACGTTCTCATAAGGAGCAGAAAGTGACGTAGTTCAAATTTTTGTGACATCGTTACAGTATGTGGGTTAAGTAGCGTGCCATGTAAAGCGAAGCTGAAAAATGATCAAGGTTAAGTCCACATATCGCATTATAAGTCGATATAGTAATTATCGTGACAGGCCTACTCACAATGTTTAGCTGCGCCTATAAAATATCTAATCACATGTCCACAGGTTGTGTGAGACTCAGCGGGACTGGATTGATAGTCACAGGCACATTCCCAGAGTATTGGCTGAGCAAATCTCACATGAATAAGATGCATGCATGTTAACAGAACGATTTATTTTGCTGACAAGGAATTTTTAATTATTCTTAAGACTCCTGATAATTGAAAGAAATGTGATGAATGTACAGTTCTAAAAGGAATAAGTAAGCAAGCTGACAGCCATTTGCCATTAACCTGGCTTCTGTTTCTTGTGTCTCGTCATTCCTATGAAAAAACGGAGCAGTGCAACATGCTGATTTACATACTGCCAAGGTTGAGGACTGACCTCATGTAGCATACAGCTACATGCACAGACCTTCCGTGTTGGCAGAAGAACAGAACAGGATCATGGAAAGAGGGAAACCTGGAGTTTGGGAAAATGATAATCAGAGGGTTTAAAAAAAAAAGAAGAAAGATTTGACCACAGAGAAACAGAAGCCTATGGAAGTTACACCCTGAATACTAATGAGTGGGAGGACGGGTGTCTGACCAGAAGCAACCTCACACAAATGTCAGCGGTAGAGAGCCAACGGGCAAGAGAGCTGGTGAACACACAATGAGTAGCATGAATGCATTAGGTTCACCTCCCCCTATTGAAGACTCTACAGGGTTGCTCATGGGAAAAGTAGGGCACGAGGGAGGCACAGAGGAGTCAGGCAGGACGAGGCATGAAAGCAGAACACATTTAAAGATAGACCCAACAGTGGGTGGTTGAAACCATTTAGAAAAAGGGCAGGCATTAAATATTAAAAAAGAAAAAAAACTTGACAGGAGATTGGCTGAAAATAATCTCCGTAGGTGCCAAAAACCACATTGAGGTTCAGACTTAAAATGCACAGATTTCCAGGTTGTCCGGACTCACTTTCATTCTGAAATACATAGTTAGATGCCTCTTTCAGCCACTATCGGGACCTCGGCCTTTGTTCACCGGTATCGCGGCGAAGGCGTAGTGGAAGTTTGCGAGATCAGGATGTGTCACAAGGCTAGGTGGTTGTGGCAGGGCAGCCAGGGTTAAGGCATGCCATAAACGAAGCAGGAAGAAAACGTACAAGAAAAGTGCGTCTGTCCAGGAAGGCGGGGCTTGAGCACCAGTAACATAAGCATCGGTTTCATGATTCATGAATAAAGCATAAGGCACAAATACGGCTATAGATGTGGTGCAGTGTGGCAGTAGCCAATCATACCATGTGGTTCGTTAATAGAAGTGATACTATTGAATCGACAAACAAAATCACACACTACTGATCAATGGTGTGATCAATGAGGCAAACAATCCAGCACTGGTGTTACCGATTACAAGTAAAGCCTCTGTCTGTGCATCGTTTAAAAAATAACCTGCAATTTTATTCAAGTCTACGCTTTATTAATTTATGTGTGTGTGTGTGTGTGTGTGTGTGTGTGTGTGTAATCCATCTCTGGAAACCTTTATACCATAAGATCTAAATGTTTGTCATGAAAAGACACTGGGAAAACAAAGAGGTTGGTGCAATGTCCCGTCTTCATGACGACACACTATTTAACAGGAGCCCCATCTACAGCCCCACCTTGATTGTGGCGTCCTCCGAGGCCGACACCATGACACTGAAGACCGGGTGGAAGATGACGCGGGTGACCGGGCTGCGGTGGCCGCTCAACGCGTACTTCTCCGGCGGGCGCGGGATCCACTCTTTGGGGTCGCGCCGCTGAGTGACAGGCCCGCCCAGGGTGATTTCCTCTTTAGCCTCATTCAGCTTGGATTCAAGTTCCATCACCTGGAGGGAGCATGCGAGCAATGTTACCACAACAGACATTCACACGTCTACATATCATGGACGTGTCACAAAAGGGATTATCTCATCTCGAGGACATTTAGAAAATGGAGTTATGTTGATGTTACAAAATGTATCCTGCAGCAGGAGAGTGGAATACTTTTAATTCCCTGGCAACCGTTCTATTCACAGTAAAGTGTAGATGAGACAATAGAAACGGGGGTCATTTACAATGCCCATATGCGTTCTTGAGGAGAGGACAAAAACCACCACACCTTCTTTTGTAATCTGATAACTGAAGTCCATTTCTTTTCCAAAAGGCCGGCATACTTTTTATCCAATTCTTCATTCTGTGGAGATAGATGTGGGGGGGGGGGGGGATTCAGACAAGGCAGTAGAGAAAGCCAATTAAACCCCTGGGTTTAGTAGAATCAGGAATGTGGTCTTTGTCTAGAGTAAAAGCACCATGGGTTTATTTACATACTTTACACACAGGCTGCAGAATGTCACCCAACTGCGCGCACACCTTAATCCTAATCCCTCTCATACAAGATCATATCTTGCGGCCAAGAAAAGATTAGGAATGCTATAGCCACATAGCCAGTATTGGATGAGACGGCAGCCATTAGAGGCTGAAGCCTGAAGCAGCCTTGGCGGGTGCCTCCTTCTGCTTAGTGAAGCCAAACACACACTGATGTGTGGTGGCCACCTGTAATATTTATGTCCGTTTCATGGGTGTGTGCCACTTGAACACAAAAGACGAGTAAATAATTTAATATGTAAATAAAACAACAGAATAGTGGCTTTTTGTTATTTAAACCTAATTAACTTTGTATTCATACAAAATACACACACAAAAAAGAAGGACAGAAAAGCATGTGTTCCTTTACACGTCAAAAAGATAGCCAGAGGGTAAACAAGCCACCATATCTCATATACAGTTGCAAGAAAAAGTATGTGAACCCCTTGGGATTACGTGGAGTTTTGGATGAATTGGTCATAAAATGTGC
>JAODLL010021922.1:0-20912 GCA_026546735.1 Forbesichthys agassizii
TTGATTGGGCCAACGAGTCGCAGGTGCGTTGGCTCCAGGCAACTCTCAGGAGCCACGCCCCGCTTGGGTCCTGACACTCAGTTAGTTTCTCTTAGTTTGTTGATTCTGTTTCTGAGACGGGGGTTGCGGTTCCTGTCACTCTCTTCCACCTACAACATCTGTAACTCATGTATGTTGTGGATTCAGGAAGAGCAGGACATAATGCCCAGGCTTTATCAATGGGCCATTACCAGCATCCTCCCTGCTTCATGAAGCCTTCATAATGCTGGAAGTCTGGCATACAAATAATACAGTTTTGAACCTGAAACTGGCCTCTATTTCTACAATTACTTGTTATATTGATTATTATTATAATGATTATGTGTTTGAGACATGTTACTGTATCTATCTTCTTTTTTGGAAGTATGGTATTTGAATCTCTCAGACACATACAGGCATTGTGCTATAATGGAGCTGGGACAACGTCCATCAGCCCCATGATATCAACGCAGGTGGAAAATGTACAGTCAGGCTCATGTAGGTCAGGATATTAGATTTGGGGCCCCCGGTCAATATGTATCCAGGATCAGCACAGTGCCAGGTGCTTGACAGACAGGAATGTGCATTCGTTACTCGTTACACTCGTCGATTTAGTTCTGGAATGTTCTGGCTGCAAAAACGCTGGTGACATTTCTACCATCTGTGGTTTTGGGACTGGCCTCAATGTGTCTCCTTCTGTCTGCTGCTTTGTCTCAGGGCAGGAGATTTCGCCAACGACGACGACGACGAGGAGGCCGCTCGAGAGCGCCGGAGACGCGCGAGGGAGGAGCGAAAGAAGATGAGGGAGCAAGAGGAGTTTTCTGATGTGATCAACACTAACAGGTACAAACTGCTGCATCAGAGAGCCTTTACGGTGTTCGTCTCACATCACCTTCCTGCATTGGTGCAGGTCATTGGTCATTTCTGAAGCCTTACATTAGTCACCATAATCTAGTGAGTAGTTAACTGTGAGCTCTATTCAATGGTCAGCTATTGCAAGCTAATTGTAAGCTAATACACATTTAGTGTGTATTATTAATTCACCAAATATCTCCTCGCATTTCGATAGCTTTCCGTTTTCAGTGCGTGTTGAAAGAACTTGACTCCGTAAATAGGAACATAATCAAAGTGGCGACCACCGCTCACAACAACAAAGACAGCACTAGGCTTTGCTTCACAGTGCGTTTCAACATGTGAGGCGGTGATTTGAGCTTGAAGTTAGCAAGCAAGAAAAACTAAACCTGCCTTTAACTAACCAGTGTGACAGAGACAGAGAGCACCGGGGGAGATGATGACCAAGCATTGCTTGACCGCCTTGCCAAGCGGGAGGAGCGCAGGCAGAGGAGAATGAAGGAGGCCCTGGAGAGACAGAAGGAGCTGGATCCCACCGTCACCACCACCAACGGCACAGACCTGGCCCTGGAAGAAGAGTCCTCCGGCTGCAGTAGCAACCACCGAGACGTGGGCGACGAAGAGGACAAGAGTGGGGAGATCGCAGCTCGAGAGGCTTTGCAGGTCAAAGTCACAAGCTTCTGGAGTTCTCCAGCTGCCCCTGAACCTGAGAAGGAGGTATAGCAAGATACATTATAACGTAATGTACGTAACAGACCGTTTCAGCAATCAAAACAATAACACATCCACCACACAGTCACTATCTAGATAATTGTATTTTAATTTGGATTACACACACTCCTAGGGGTGCTTGAGGGTACTGCAGGCATATGTGAAGGATAAAATAAATAAAAATATTTCTCTTAATCTTTTAAGAATTTCTATATGAATAAATAGAGCAATTATATTATATGTGTGGTCCTAGAACCACCCAATCATCTCACCTTATATTATGAATTATTGGAAGTTTTGTCAAGTTTGAACTTTATTATAAAGCCTGTTTGCATATAGTATTGAATTAGGAACTACGGGAAGCAAGAGGAAAGTAGGAACCATGCTTTGTATTTACTAAGAACTATGGGGGAAAAGCAGGGAATAAGCACCACATTTGCGTTTATCTGAAGAGAATAAGCCTTTTATTTACCCAGGAAAAAAGAGGAACAAAAAGGGAATACATGGACTATCATCCACTAAACTTTGGGAATGAGGGTGAATAAGAGGGTTTATTCCTCATAATTACCTTGAATAAATGTTCATTTTACCAACAAAGACGATACTCTCTAACTGGCAGGCTGTAAAATACTGTAAAGCATTACCAAATGAAGCAGAATACTTTCTGGCCATTTACACCAGAAGCCATGTTGTGCTTTTTTTAAACAATATTCAGGTTTGGAAATAAAACAAAGCTGACCGTATGTATATATCGCCTCTCTAAACAGGAACCTGCAGAGGCACCATCGCAAACATTTGCCACCAGAGATGAGGTAGGGAGTTCCCGGTCCAAACTGGGCCCAATTTATATCTCGCTGTCCCAGTTTGACTTTTATTGTACCTTGTCTTCCAGGAGGTTGAGGAGAAGGCTGTAGTGTCACACCTAGAGATAGAGCAGTCAGGTTTAGGAGGGAGGGCCGAGGACGAGGAAGAGGAGCGGCAAAGGGACATGGAGGAGAAACTGAGGAGCGAAGCCGAGGAGAGACGAGAGGCGGCTGAAAGAGAGAAGCGGGACGAAGAGGAGCGGCAGCGGATGGAAATGGAGGAGAAGTCGAGGAGGGAGGAAGAGAAAAGGCAGAAACAGGAAATGGAGGAGAGGAAGGCGGCTGAAGAGAAGCTAAAGAGAGAGGCGGAGGTCAAGCGGCAAAGAGAGGTGGAGGAGAAGAAGAGAAAGGAGGAGGAGGAGAAGAAGAGAAAGGAGGTGGAGGAGAAGAAGAGAAAGGAGGTGGAGGAGAAGCAGAGAAAGGAGGTGGAGGAGAAGCAGAGAAAGGAGGTGGAGGAGAAGCAGAGAAAGGAGGTGGAGGAGAAGAAGAGAAAGGAGGAGGGGGAGAAGCAGAAGAGGCAGCTAGAGGAAAAGAAGAAGAGAGAAGATGAAGAAAAACTGAAAAAGGAGAAGAAGAAAAAAGAGGAAGAGGAGAGACAGAGCAAAAGAGAGATAGAGGAAAAGAAGAAGAGAGATGAGGTATCAGCGTGGCTTATGGGGATTATCAAGCACTTCAACTCAAATGTATTCTATGAAGTCAAATATTAAAATGCAGCACAATCATCTCCATAATCCATCTTCAACCGGGACACATTTGAGTTTCCAGGATTTCTTGTTGGTTTGTTTCCGGCACAGATACTTGCGCTGCTGTTAATGTGCTTGCGGTGTGGTCACATTGCTTGAGATTTACACATGGGCTGTCATAGTGCTCACACTTTCAGCACACAGCTGCATGTGGTTCACTTGCAGGCTTCAGGCAGCACCAGCGCATTACTGCTTTCATGTGGGCTCAGGCAATATGCGACTGCTGTTGTTTGATTAATCATTCTCCGTTTCCCTGTCTTCTATTGAAAGGAGAAGCCAAAAAGACTTGGCCTTAAGGAAAAGGTAAAATCATTCTCCTATCAATCTGTTATGCAGACTTCAGTAACCATCATTTTTTCATATCTTGGTAATCCATACTTTCTTTTAAGACTGAGCCAACCAAACAAAATGGAGCCTTTCCCGACAACAAACAAAAGCTGCAGTCGCTGAAGGCGGAAGACGCCGAGCGGCGTGAAGCTGAGCGCAAACTGCAGGAGCTGAAGCGTCGGCGGAACAACGCCGAGAGCGAGGAGCTGGATAAAATGAAGCAGAAACAGCAGGAGTCTGAGGCCGAGCTGGAGGTGCTGAAGCAGAAGAGAGAGGAGAGGAAGAAGATCTTGGAGGAGGAGGAGCGGCAGAGGAAGCAGGAGATTTCCGACAAGAAAGCCAAAGAGCAGGTGAGGTTATGCCCGCCTCAACTGAAAAGACATTAGAGATCCAGTAGATTGTGGAGGAATACAATGCACAGTGGAATATTCATGTTATGTGTCATATTGTCAAATACAGTACATACATGATTTTAATTTGAAAGAAATGCTAATTTCAACTAAATACAACCAAGTTAAGGCAACATTAACCAATGGACAACATTCCAGTGAGTCAAAAGTACCATTGTGTTTGAATGAAAATTGGTTTGAAATTCTGAGAACATACTCCCCTCCCACACCTAAAGTAAATGCTGACTCACACCATTCTCTACCCCCCCTCCCCATTCATTCACATGCTCTGTAGTACTTCAAACATAATTATATTGGCTGGTACACAGCTCTACTCCCCATACAGCCACATACACAGTCTCAAACACACACAGTGAACAGCAGGAGTGAGTTGGAGATGTGAGGTTCGGGGGACGCAACATACGTAAGTGTATAAAAAACGACCACGTTTGTTACAGGACGAGAGGAAGAAGATGAAGGAGGAAATAGAGAGGAGGCGGGCAGAGGCTGCAGAGAAGAAGAAACAACTGGAAGAGTCTGGGGACGCCAAGCCTGCCTTTACTGTCAGCCCCAAGGGCTCCACTAAGGTGAGACAGCAGAATGCTGGTTCAACTAACAAACACATTAGTATGGTACTTTTAGGGGTACAGCTAACTCGCTTGTCATGCTAGAGCACTGTTTCACAAACTGTTTAAAATTTAAATGTCAGGAACAAAAATAATGTTCCCAGGGTTCCCACGGGTCATGGAATGTCTGAAATGTCATGGAATAAAAAAAAAAGTCTATTCCAGACATGGAAAATCATGGAATTTGGAATTTTCCAGTCAAATTATGAAATATCAGGGAATTATATTTGCAGCAATTTTAGATTTGAGTTGCCATTCATCAAAATTAGGACAGAATAGTGAAGCATGCCTATGTTATTTGACTCAGCAGGAATAATTTTAAGCATGGAAGGTTACCATACATTATTCCCGAGAGCCTGGATTTAGTTTTTCTTTCCTTTCCTAAATAGACATTTCCACTATATATTTATGGAGGACAAGACTGTTATAAAATTGTGCTATAAAATGGACCAGAATGAAAATCTATATTGGTCTTTTTTGGAGACACAGGTCAAAACATTTTTTCAGCTATACTAGCTATATTGGCCCTATAGTATAACTATTTTAGTTGTTTTTTTTACCACGGTTTTGCTGAATTCAGAATTTAAGAATTCTTTGCCATGTCTTCGCATGTATTATGAGTACGATTCTGTTTGTTTCAGTGTAGTTAGGATTATGATGAATGGTTAATGTCAGGCTTGAATGTCATCAATATAATTTTTTAAATAATTGTACAGACTGAAAAGAACACATTTTCAAAACTGAAGAGTAGCTATTCAATTTCAGTTTCTCTCTCACCATCCCCCCCACCCCCCTTCCCCCTCCCCACATTGGTTAACGTCTTCTGCAATTTTCTGTTCCAATTTGGTTTTCTGTTTGTAGTTGATCTGATTTACGTTGAGAAGGGAACAAATACCCAAATAATACGATGTTGCTGGCCTTTAAGATGTACTCAAATATGGTTATGTTTGCACAAGACCGGGACTAGGTCATTCTCATGCTGCAATGCTTCTGAAGGAATGCTCAGAATGTGTGTGTGTGTGGGGGGGTCTGCCTGTATTGTTTTGTGTGTGATCCTTTGTATGTGTGTGTACATTTCAGATGTAGGCTGTGCATATGTTTCCATCTCTGTTTGTACACGGGAGGAATTATTCACTCTAAACAGCATCCTGGGTTTTCCAGCCATAGTTTAGGAGCTGACAGGACTGTATATTTTGGCGCCATGACAACCAAACTCTCCAGCACAACCACTTATGCATGATGATCACAACCTACACAGTCTTCAGTACAGACTTTTCCCCAGGGACAGAGTGATCTGGCACAGGGGATGTATTTATGTATGCAAATGACATTAAGCCATCCCTTTTTGTTCAGATTGGGGAAAAGGCAGACTTCTTGAACAAATCAGCCTTGAAAAGGTGAGCTGTTTTATAGTGGTGTGTTTTCCCTTCACAGAACCAGTGAAAGCCTTATAAAGAGTATTCCAAATAATCAGTGCACAGAGAAAAGAAAAGAGAAAAACTGTATATTTACAGTGGAAATGTGTCTGAATAACCCCTTAAAAATACAAATATATAATGTACTGTCAACTGTGAAACAGACTCACTCTGTCTGGTAAATTCTGCAGCACGGCCAGACCGTCACATACTCCAATAGTCTCTAAGATCGGCAACAGAATGGAACAGTATGCCTCGGCCATACAGGTGACAACACTGCCCGTTGCACTCTCATTCAGTAGCCCAGTCCCCAGTACTTTTAACTACTGTACCCGCCGTTATTAAAGCTTTTATCATACATTTGCTTTTAATGTCATCTTTATCTGTTACATTAATTATTATTATTGGTTACATTACTTTACATTCATTGTTTTATCGGTTTTATATTAGTTTTACCTGAAGTGATTTTTTTTATTGTCTTTAATTGGCTTGATTAATTGTACTTAATTTACTGTTCTATTGCTTTCAAAGTACAAAATCCATGAAAAGTAAAAGGAGTTTGCACTTTGCTTTTAAAGACGCTACAGTATATTAGTACAGTATATTATTATGTATCCACAGTTTGATCGACTGTATATGTGTGTGTGTGTGTGTGTGTGTGTGTGTGTTCCTAACTGTAAGGTCAACTTTGTTTCCACAGGGAAACAAGGACGTCAAGTCCCCAAAGTCTCCTGTGCCAGATATCCCTACCGGCGGGGCACGAAGCATAAAAAACATGTGGGAGAAGGGCAACATCAGCAGCTCCTCTGAAGCCAGCCCAGCCCCAGCTAACAAAGTGAGGGTGAGACAGACCGCGGAACACAGTGAGAACGGCAGAGTAAGATGGGATCGCTAAGGAGTGGTGGTTTGCTTTGTTTGGGTTGTTCCATTAGGATGTTGCCAGCATCAAAGTGGGTGTGGCAGGGCGAGTCAATAGCTGGATGGCAAAGCCTGCAGAAGCAGAGAAGACAGCACCAGCAACACCAGCAACACCGGCACCAGCAACACCAGCAACACCGGCACCAGCACCAGCACCAGCCAAACCAGCAGTAAGTCAAGATATTCAGTACACACACAAGTGCATTATTTTAAGAGTTTAGTTTCGAAGGTTTTTCCCTCCCATAAGCTCTTATGAGAATGTGTGCTTTAACAATGCCTTTGTTGCGCACTCATAGCCTGCCATGGTTGTTCACATTTTAAAGCCCCTTCCAGCGTTAATTCACTTACAATTCATCATCCCACGTTTGGTGGCAGCTGGCTGGGTTACTGGTGGTCTAGCGACACCACTTGGACGAGGCCTGAAACAGCATTAACCAGCAGTAACACTATTCTTACAAACCAAGTCTGGCTTGGCATTTTATCATTTGAAATGATTTATGATTCAGTTTGTATAGATAATAATTTTGTGGTCATCTGATAAAACGATGACATGCATACTGTTCCACACAAGAGTCCATGTAATAAATGGTGTTCCAAAAGAGCCTATTAAGCCCCTATGAGCAATAATCAGCGGATATTTTCAGCTTATCTTACAACTCTTATATGCTCTAATCAACAAGTAAGTTAATATGCCTGTCTCCATGCCACATAAGGTTAAGGTCAGCGTGACATCACACTTGGCCACTTCTATGTCCCTTCTGAGATCTCCTTTTATATAAGGGTGACACCTGACTATTTTCATTATTTCACACACTATTGCTATTTTGACGTCAAGCGTTACATTTCTGGACAGTACAACATTTGGAAAATGTGTTCCTATAACACTAGTTTTTCATAAAACAAGTCCAAACACGGGGACACTGTCTGAAGGATATGACATTGTTCTGACTTGATATTTATGAGAGCGATATCTTTAGTCTTCAATGTCTTTGAAGTTGTTAACCGTACCGTTACTAATGCAGCAACAGTTACCCCTCATGGGGACAGGTTGTACTACAATTTACTACTCAACCTTACAGATGCTTAAAGAACTGCTAATATCTACAGTATTTTCAGTCTTTATTTTTTCCACTATATTTAATTCACTTTTGCTTTATTTTGCTAACTGAAATTACAGTATTTTCAGTCTTTATTTTTTCCACTATATTTAATTCACTTTTGCTTTATTTTGCTAACTGAAATTGCACTTATCTCTCTGCATTCCTCTTCAGCTTGTCCTCCTTATGGGCATTCCCTTCTTTCCTTAATCCTTACGTGTGAAAAGGTACCACACTGTATACCGTATGCTGTAGTTGGAACAGACATGGTCATTCAACACATGGGTGTCAGAATACCTCAGTAGGTGACTGACTGTTTTTGCTGGACAAGACTATTTGTGTTATGGGCCGTGACTTCAAATGCAAGTCATACTCTAATGCTTGTTATAGGATGTGAAACCTGGTGACATTGGCAGCAAGCGAGGCCTATGGGAAACCAAGAAAACCTCAACCCCAGCCAAGGTAAAAATCCCACAAGAGCTAAGAGGATTTCCAGTGTTAATATTTTAATACCCTTATACCCTTGTGACAACATGTGGGCCTTTTATTTTATTCAGTCTACCTAATGGATGGGTGCGAGAGGTAACTGTGGCTAAAAAAGACAACCTGCTTCACTAGACACTTATCTTTGCAGTGAGCGCACATCTTTCATAAGTCACCTACTGCATACCTACTATATTCATTCACCGTGTGTTGTGGCCACTGTGATTGAAGTTACTTATCCTTTAATTAAGACAGTTGTAAACCATAATGAAACTTAATGTACATGTGAATTTATGATTAGTTAATATCTACAGTAACATTAAAAATAGTTATATATGATAAATTGCTAAATTGAAATGAAATTACCCCTAGTCATCACAAAATGCGTTCACCATTCTACCTGTTACATGCTTGACGCAGTCGATTTTGTTCATGTCTATCATTAGACTTAAGGACGTGATTAGCTGCAATATGGGATCTATGTTCCATTGACATAGTGTTCTATTAAGGCATACAAGATGTCTTGGCTGCGCTACACACAAATAGTGATAGTGAATACATAGAATCTAATCTGAGATCATGTTTTAATGCATACAGCTTTTTACATCAAGCAGCTGGCATCTCCAAAAAGTTGTTGGTGAAGGATTTTGCAATTTCTTTCTTCTTTTGGCATCGTTTTTGGTGTGTGCTTCTGAATTTGTGTGAAATATGTTGACAGTATTTTAAAATTGGGTTTGGAAACGTTTAGGTCTCTTCCCTGAAGAGTTTCTCTTATTTTTATTTCTTCGGCTTGGGAGTGGGAGAGGGAGTTAAGAAAAAAAAAGCAAAATCTTTCTAAAATGTCTTCTGTGCCTCCATCATCTCTTTTACAGGTACCAATTGGAGGCAAGAACAAGTTTGTTTCAAATAGTAAGTATTTTATAGTTATTGAATGTAAACACACACTTTTATTCTGGTTAAAAATAGAGAGAGAGAAGAGAAGAGATGATTTACTTGAAATCAGTCTCTTAATTATGTGACTGGACCTCCTTCATATTGCCCCACAGAACCATTGGGCCCCTTGTAAATGCTACATCATGCCAATCTTCCTTTGTGCCAGGCTAGCTGCTCACCATAAATCAAATCTGCTGCTTGAGATTTTGGAACATGGGTTCAGCCCCGTGGCATTGTGGTCTATATTTAAAAAAAGGCTAACCATGACCTTGTTTCCCATTATAAAGAACCTTCTAAACTCTCGGGATTGCTGTTGTGACTTTGAACTGCGTAGCTCAGCCAGTGGCACCTGGGCTGTCCAATAGCACGCAGCGTGTCAGCAAGATGTTGCACATACCAGAGTGCAGCTGCTTGATTTTCACATTACGTTCATCTGCATGGGAGGATTACTACCTGTTTAGATAGCAAAGCAGCCCTGCTCACAAGGCTTATTCACTCTTGGCTAATGCTAAAGACCCTCAAGGCTGCTGGAAAACTTACAGTAGTAGTGGCGTCAATGTTTGCCCCCCTGCAGCTCTCAATGAATGTCAGTTTAAAGCCCTGCTACTAGAAACTGGTGCTAGAATAATTGGAATGGAAATGTGTTAGTGCCTTATGGTGTCAGCCTCAACCCGAAATAGTGCTCCTCATTTGTAAACTCAATTCTTTATCAGAAATAGACTCCTGGAGAATGAAGCAAAGGGCAAGTGACAATGTTACTGCTTTCAGTCAGTCATTGCTTTTAGTATTGTATATAACACCAATTACACACACACACACACCCACTGTATGTTCAAAAAAGTTAGTTTGACAAACAGCATTTCCTTTACTATATATTAACGCACCATAAACTTGAATAGGCTACAATACTTTTGTTAGAGACATTGACTGATGACCAGATCTCTGTGTGTCTTCTTCCAGCAGGCGTAAGGCCATAACCACCAACGTCCCATTCATGAAAGCATTACCTGACCAAATTCACGATTCTCCTGTGTGTCAGCATCTTGCATATTATACAGCAGCACAAACGTCTCAGCAGAGAAGTCATGGAAGATGTGGACCGAGAGGCTACACCACTTTATTGCTTTCAAAGGCATGCTATGATAACTGTACACTAAATCTGGGTATTTTGACATTTTGTGGTCAATTTTAAACAATATTAACTAATTGTGTGCAAACCAGACTTACTTTGTATCTCTATAGTGAAATATGTTAAACATTTGATGCATTGAATGGTCTCGCGAGGCTAAAAGGTTTTAGGAGCGTAATTTTCTATTTGTAACATTGGTATATTAAACATTACATTAAACATTACACGTCTAATGTAGCGATACATCATGTGTTTCTAGTGTTTTTTTAATTTTTTTTTACATAATTGATACAATTGCAAAATCCAGAATGGTGGTCAATGGTTGTTTTCGCCATGCTATCTTGAAATTAGTATTGTTCCCTATTCCAGGACATACTGTATTTATGTTTTGCTTAAATGTACACTGCCTGTAATGTCATACTCACTAATGTGTATTGACATGTTAGTTTTAGAGTTTATTGCGTACACAATGACACAATGTTATTCTATGTAATGCCATTTTGCTGTGTCACAGCTGATTATGTAGCCTACTGCAGACAATTAGGCTGGATGGATGGGGTGCTTTGCTTGTAAATAATTAACTTTTCTGTTGAATAGCTGCCTGCCATAACACACATAGTGCCAGAGATACAGTAAATTCTGCCAACAGTTTACGTAATACAGTATTTCCTACATGGAGGAGATTGCCTGTTTGACATCTGGCAATACGACAGTAACATCTTATAGGCAAATTCTGTTTAGTTTTTTCAAATAAGAAGGCATCATTTAAATTTTCTGCAAACATATAATTAGTACATTTTAGAGCTGGATTTTAAATTGGATTTTCAATTTCAATAACAAAAAGCATTGTTAAAACAAAGGAAATGTGCACCATAATGTAAGGCTTGTATACACTAATGTTTCCCCTTGAAAGATTCCAAGTCAGATATGCTTTATTACTTAATCTCGGTGAATGCTGTTTTGATATGCATATTATTGAATTTTGAATGTGGGGGTGTGCTTGCTTCAGCAAATAAAAGTCCTTGAAAAAAAAAAAAAAATATTGTTGCTTATTTTGCTTTTTTTGCTATATTGCTTCATTAGCAAAAAATGGTGTGGTCAACTTAAAGTCATGTATTGTGGAAAGTAAGTTGATGACCTGAACATCCCTAAATCATTTGAATTGTTTTTGTTTTTGTTAAGGATGGCTTTAGCTGCTGCCCAGACATCTAACAATAGACAAGGTCTCCGCTATGCTTCTGAGCCATAGGGTGTTGCAGTCACATGAGTATGAAGGGCTGGGCTATGTATCCTTCCCTTGACACCCAAAGCTGAACCAATTTGAATTTTAAACCTTATACCATTGAAGACCCTTTACCCCACTATATTGCGCTCTCTTTCTTTATCTTCTATCTCTATCTGGATAAACGGTAAGGGATTTATATTGCAACTGTTGGCAATGTGGTATAGTTGACTCATATTTTGTATTAAGTTTATAAACTTTATCTGTAGCTAAAAGATGAGAAAGGATTTCCTTCACAATGTTGGCTGAAACCATGTCTCGTTTGTAGAATATTTCTTACAGCTTCATACAATTCAACAAATGACAAAGATGCTATAGCTTGTCAGTAATGTAATGCCTATGTGAAACACTAGGCCTACATATATAGCCTTTAGCCTGACAGTAATATCCCATATATTTGAATTGAAAATGGTTTGCTCTATGACCACTGCAGTTATAGCCTACAATTGAGATGCAGATTTTTTTTATTTATAAATAATAAATTAAGAGGTGGGATTTGCATGTAAAAGATGACAAAGCAATTAGTTTTACAGATAAGAATTTGAATATTCTTGGATATTCTTCTTAATAAAAACTACCCAATTGGCTCATAGAGAAAGGATAATAACAATGACAGTGATCACTTGGGTGATGTGTCCCATCTAGAATGTATGGTGTTTACAAATTGACTACTCTAAAAATAATCTAACAGGGTTTCATTTTCCAGGGGTCACAAAAAACAAAATGTCTGACACAGAGGAGGTCATGGATGAAGAAGTGCAGTATGTTACATAATATTTATGTGTTTATACTTTATATTTAAGATAAAAATGTTTTTGTTTTGTATAAGTAATTGTGTTATATAATACTCACGTTTTTCATCTAATTTTGCATATTACTTTTTAACAACGCTGTTGCCGGTGAAGAGAGGAGGAAGGTAAGATAGCTCCGTATGTCTGAAATATTTCTATATATTTTATTCAAGTTCTGTACTCATTTATTATCTTATCAAATCAAACCGTCAGTGCAAGAAGAGGCATCAGGTAAGAAAAACAGTGTGCTTATTATAGCCCACTGTTTTAATATCTTAATGTTAGCAGTTTAGCAAGTGTCTAGATCATTGATGGATAATTTTCTACACCAGTTGTTAATGTGACATTTTTTTTCCATCTCCAAGATGAGTCCAAACATAAACCAAAGTGAGTGGCTTGCTGTCATTAGAGGCTGTATATGTTGTCCCTGGTGGATCACATAATAATTCATAATAATTGCTAATTCACACCCACAGGTTTATGACTAATATCACCGTCCCAAAGATCCCTGATGGTGATAAAGTGGATTTTGATGTGAGTTCACCATAACAGCATGAAATGCACCCAAAACCACACACAGGCAAATACCATACAAGCATAACTCCTAAAGTGTCTTCTTGCGTTGTGCAGGACATCCACAGGAAGCGCCAAGAGAAGGACCTGTCTGAGCTGCAGTCTCTGATTGAAGCGCACTTCATCCAAAGGAAGAAAGAGGAAGAGGAGCTCCTTGCCCTCGTCAACAGAATTGTGAGCGTCAATTGTTTTGTCTGTATTAACAACAGTGGTCAGACCACTGCTGTTGTTAATACAATTAATGTGTTCTCAATCTCCACATTTCACCACTTACTGCATTACATGTTGTGTTGCTAGAATAGGTGACAGGGCGGGGTTACATAGACATTGATGTTTAGGTTTCCTGAGTGACCTTCACTCCTCTCTACCCCTGCATGGCTCACACTGTTCTCTACCCCTCCTCCTGCCCTCACACATCATTTCGTGGACCGCTGTTTGAAATGGTCCTGTGTGGGCGCTATACTATAACTATAATGTAACACAATTGAGTAGTGTACCTTTACACTTACATAAACCCTAAAATCACAAACCTCATTACACAACACCTTACTATAGCCATTAATTAAGTAGCTGTTGGTTTTCAATCCTTTAAGAGGCTCCCCTCAAACAGTCAGTGACCTCCCCGGGATACTATTCAGAGTTTCAGACCCCTCTCATAGTATTACAACAACAATACCACACGCATGCGTGCGTGTGTGTGTGCACACGTGTGTGTGCGCAGGAGAAGAGACGTGCTGAGAGAGCCGATCAGCAGAGGATCAGGGCCGAGAAGGAAAAGGAAAGGCAGGCCCGACTGGCAGTAAGTCACCCTTCAGACGTCTGTGTTGCGTGTGAACCCCAGACAGCAGCGATGCAGTCAGTCAAATACTACTGCTCTCTGTTGGAACACAGGAGGAGAAGGAGAGGAAGGAGCAGGAGGAGCAGCGGAAGAAACAGGACGATGATTTCAAGAAGAAGAAGGTCCTCACAAATATCACTCACCAAAAGGTAATTCAACGAGATCAGGCTTGATCAAGCAACACAGGATCACGATTTACTTTTCATTTATATTAATATTGGAATTGTCTTCCCTGGCCCCAGTGAAATCAAAAGCAGAACGCGGGACTCCTGCATCCACTGATACTGTTGTCTGTATACTGGATAGTAGAATGGGGTTAAATATACCAGAGCAGGGAACGTAATTGGGCTAGCAATGTTTTCAATTCTTACTTTAAATATGTTAGAATTGGATACTTTCATCACGTTAACGTACAATTCCATTTTGCCAAAGTGACCACAAAGTCACATAAGCCATTCACTTTCCAAATGATTTCAAAATCGACATTGGTGTAATGCTGTTTCACAGAATGACAACAGAAAGGGTGCCAAGAAACAGACAGAGAGGGAGAAGAAAAAAATGATCTTGGCTGACCGCAAGAAACCCCTCAATATCGATCATCTAAACGAGAACAAACTCAAGTATGTCTCCGTCTCTACAGCCCTATCATGTATTGTGACAATGATAAGAGTAGGGTTCTAGTGGTATTGTAATGGGTGTAGATATTCCAAGCCATTGTTATGGTATGTGGCTCGCTGTGCTCAGGGAGAAGGCCAACGAGCTGTGGCAATGGATGATGGAGCTGGAGGCTGAGAAGTTTGACCTCACCAATAAACTCAAAAGGCAGAAATATGACGTAAGTCACCAAGAGTACATCAGGGTTGTTTGCATTGCAATGGAAACCGGACTAATGGAGGATTTATGATCAAACAAAACACTACGTTATTTATGTATAGTCTAATCTGTATTGGAGTTTTGTCTCATAAATGTTGCTATTGGTACTGTGCTTGAGAAGGTCAAAGGTAAGCTTAAATGTTTGGTCAAAAATATACTCCAGGTTCACAGCTTCTTATGGTAGGCCTCCTCTGGTTTTTAAGGCTTGAAATGTGCAGTTTACAGTGCTTAGCCAAGTTTATACGTGTCCTTACAGATTAACCAGCTTCTTGCTCGAGTCCAGGACCACCAAAGGTAAGAAAACTATTTTATCAACAGAATATAGTCTGATATAGTCTACTTTGTTCAATAAAATGTACCCATCTGCAATCATCTATATTTACTCCATTTCAAGCATTAGCTGCATCTTCTAGTTATCCACGTTTCATATGTGCTGCTAAATTTAATCTCCATTAGTCATCTCCATTTAATAAAACAAAATCTGTTATCATTAACAAAAAAAAAACAAAGTCCAAACGGAGCCCAAGCTTTTATTTGCACTTATGAAATACTAAAGCAAAAATACTTAAATCCAACCAAACTCATGGCTCTGACCCTCCCTATGCTAAACATATCCATCAACTTGTTTTACATTAGCCAACATATTTATCAACTGTTTGTTTACTGTATAGGTTTAACAGGCATTACATGTTGCTTATAACCAGCAGTGTGCTGCTTGCTTTGATAGCCTATTGCTATACCAAAGGAAATGTAACAGAATAATTAAGTGGTCAGTGCAAATTGTGTTATGGTCTGAAATTGCAATGGTATAAGCAAAAACATTCCATAAAAATGCTGTTGCTGAAGTTAAATTACAAGTGGTAAACAAACAATGCTTTTAAAAGTTAACCAGGAAAATATATAAATTGTATTGTTACTGTCTAATTTGAGTCATTGGGAAAAACATTTTAGTGCAACATAACAGCAACCCCGAATTTTGACAAAGGTCTTGATCAGACAGGCCAGATATAATACCCTGTTAACCAGTTTGCACTGACAAACTGATAAAATACAATTAACCATAACACCAATATGGTACATTCACCACTGAATCCATCTGAGCTGCAATTGAATGACCTCCACTAATGTAGGCCGACTGCAACAAGTGGTGACTTTAAAAATGTCCTGCACCCTTTCAGTGCCAAAGGTCGTGGCAAGGGCAAAATGGGCGGCAGGCTTAGGTAAACAAGCTACCAGAACTACCCATCCATCCCTATGGGGCAAGCCATGAAGCCAGGGATCATCACTCTGTTGCATTTGTGTATTCATTTTTTTTGTGTTAGGCTCCATGTCAAACTTCTAAATAGCCAATAAACATATCTTTCATTCTATGCAGTTTGGTTCATTTGCTTGCAGTTTGATTTTAACATACAAAAAGTCAAACTATCAATATAACACAATGTAGTATTTCAAAAATGACGTACATAACTTGCAAAATCGTTAAGTTAAATGTATATGGCATCTAGAACTTCTCATAACGTAGACCACACAAATATCTAAAGGAAGTGCATTTCGCTGTGGAAATTAGTCTTTTACATTACCTATACATCACTGACACAAAGAACAAATGAGCATGATAAAAGACAGCACATAGATATTGCAGCATCACCACTACCTTCAATTTAAATCTATATTAAGAAATAACAGTGCTCAATATTACATTATTTATTTCGAAATACTTACATATGAAATATAGATTCATTTGGAACAAAAGCTTGTGTGTGTTGCGAGGGTGGTGACAGCTGAGAGAAAGATATGTCCTGCCACTCACATGAGTCCGTAAAATAATATTTGGATTGTACACATATTGACACCAGTGCATAACGTTGCTTGTCTCTGGGTTCTGAGACAGCGAGACAGCTTGGTGGGGGGTACTTGGAGGTTTGGGGTTGATATGGGGTGAACCAAGTAGACTGAAGGAAAGGGGAACCCAACCTTACCATAGGTGGGTTTCTCTAATCTCTGCTATCACCTGGTTGGCTTTCTGCAATGCCTGGGAAGTGGGATGGAAACAAGAGTGTCAATACACTTGCAGCAGCAAATCAACGTTGGCACACATGGCAATGATGATGATATGCATCTTTAAAAGTTAGCTTCGTGTACAATGCACCACTAATCATGTGAATCTACTCAAAATAAGAGTCTAAAGAGCTGATGTAGCGATGTCATAACACAACTCACTGTGCATGTAGCCCTATTAGAATACAATCTAGCTCAGGGACTGGTTTACATGCAGGCAGCTACCTTGAGCATGTCCGCGGCTTCATTGCGTCTCTGAGCCATGTCCTCTGACTCTGTGAGCAGGTCGTCCAGCAGGCCCGCCTTATACAGCTGCCCCACCAGCTCGCTCTGCAGGCAGTCTTTCACGTGGTTCACCAGGAAGTGCATCACAGCCTTGGGTACGCTGAGGAGGAGGAGGTGAAAGGAGAGGTGCAGAAACACAGACACTGCAGTCAACATTGGGGGGTCGTGGGTCAAACCGTTTCAGAACCACTGCTGGACATATGAAGGCATACACACCTGTCCTGGATGTTTTTCCGTACTATGAGGAAGTAGGACTTGATGAGCCTCTCGATCACCTCACAGTCCCTCTGTTCCCTGGACGACAGCTTCCGGGTTATTGGCACAGGCTGCTAGGGAGAGAGAAACTCATCGGGTGCTCAGCTTGAAAGGCAATACGCTAATACCAAATTCTAAGTGGTTGGGAGTCCAAACTAAAAGATAAAGAGCATGTTGCTGCATGTTTCTGCACCTTGGAACTTTACTGAATGAGTTTTGATGCTACTGTATGTATGACTGTACAATAGAGTAAAGATTAACAACTGCTGATTTATTAAAGCATTTTCATTGGCGGTTCAGTTGTACAAGCAGAGGTGCGTACAAATTCGAACGTGTTTACATTTCATTAAAATGTTTATGAAAACCATTTCAAAAAGGAAAATGTTAACTGCACACCTTAGTGAGGCATCCATGTGTTCACAGATAACTACTTCCTCCGACTGCGTGTTCGCAGCAAACCGTTTGAACATATTCGCCTGTGTTTGCCAATTTTAAACAGTGTGTTTAAACGGCCTCAAAAAAAAGTGTCCAAGAACATTGGTCCATGTGCTTTCTGTACAAAGTACGATTTACTTACTAAAAGTGTCGACAATTTGACCTAAACTGCAAAGGGCCAGATTGTATCTCTGTGACTGTAAATACGTTTGAGGGCCAATAAAACAGAAATGGCCCTATTGGCTTCCTGTACCCACCACATCAAGCAGATTGACCGCGTAGCCCTTCTGTGGGCTGGAAGGGTGGGAGGGGTGGCCCGTGGCCTTGTCCATGGGCATACCGTCCTCCCCCTTCTTCAGCATGCCCCTCCAGCTCCCTGTTCCGCTGTCTGTCTGCTCGCTGACAGAGCCTCTCTGGAAGTCACCTGCTGCTCCCTGCATGACCAGGGGAGAGGAGGGGCGTCTGTACGGTGTGCACTTCCATGAGTCAGCCATGCTGGCATTGGCGAGGATTAAAAGCAGCACTACTAATAAAAGTGGAATAGTGAGACGCCTGGAGCGCAGTGATATTCTCTCACACACACACACACACACACACACACACACACACGCGCGCGCGCACGCACACACCATAAACAGCGTTCATCCCGATATAGAACTGAGCGTGTTCAAGGTGTGGTGGGGGAAGAGGCATGAACAGACAGCTCGGACGACGAGATCAATTACATGCGAGTTTTATAAGGCTGTGTACATAGAGCGTTGTGGTTCCATTACAAAGTGAATCACGTCCTCCTAGCTTATTATAGAACACAGCATGCAGAAAGCATGAGACACTGGAGGGACTTAGACGGGGGAGACAGACGAGAGAAAGGTCAAAAGGTCTTAGGGTTATACAGAGTGA
The DNA here is from genome assembly GCA_026546735.1 of Forbesichthys agassizii. Lineage (NCBI taxonomy): Eukaryota > Metazoa > Chordata > Actinopteri > Percopsiformes > Amblyopsidae > Forbesichthys > Forbesichthys agassizii. The sequence goes on from JAODLL010021922.1 coordinate 18,795, forward strand.
ACTCTGCCCTGCATGTCTTGGCGCTGTAGTGGATTTTAAGCAAGTCTGATTGGGTGAGATAACGGTATGTAGACCAATCGTATTTAAGGAATTTTGATGGAAAATAATTAGCAATGCCTTCATGATATATGCTTTTGAATCGAGGGGTTCCAGACTGATGTCTCTGGTAAAGTCAGCCTGAAGCTTTTGGGGTCAGGATGGTTATGAGGAGGCTACAGGACAAGGGGACACACACACTGGGTATAGAGTCTATGAGCACCCCAACAGCAGGCAGTGACCGGATGAAACACACCTTGGTCTCCCTCTCAGGGGCAGAATGCTCACTAGGGCAGACAGACTGCCCACCCGGGCCTTTATTAAGGGACTAGAGAGGGACACAAGGGATTGGGGAGGGGTGTAAATGTAGGGAATAATCTGTGTGAAGAGCAGAGTGTTTTAAGTGTGTGAAGACATTAGCTTCACAACTGTACCTTGTCTCTGGGGACAGCAGAGGGTAGATCTCTCATTCGGTTTCGCCTCTGCTCCTACAGAGGGAAGGACAGCAATAAGAACACAATATTCACAACTACTCCTGCTCCGGCCTTCAGAAACGCACTTTTCAAATATTAAAAAAGGCAGGGTCAGTCATTCTCCAGAACGCCAGCTAACTTGGAGCTCAAATCAAAACAGCATCACTCCGTTGTCTCAAAACATAGAAATGCATTGTGAAGCAAAGTGTAGTGACAAGGCTTTATTGAGATACAAGCGGTGTTTGCCTCTTTGTTTATGTTACTATTTACAGATCCAGGGCTGTGTAGAAGTATCAGGTTATTTATTCAACACGCATAGAGAACGGTAAGATAGCGAAATACGAGGAGAAATATGTTGAATTTGGCAAAACGTGTATTCTCTTAGGATTAGCTTGCACTAGCTTACTACACCTTTAATGCAAGCAAGTGTTATGATAGAGGGACAACTACCAGACATGCCTACTCTGGGTATAAACAAAAGGATACCAAGAAATCACCACACTCCACAATGCAATCAGCCTCCACTCAATTCACCTGTGGCTGCTTGTGTGTGCGTGCGTGTAGAGAAGACCATCTCTTACCTCTATGTTGTTATTCATGAGACCACAGGCATCAGCAAAGTCAGGGTGCTTGGTGTTGATATAGGCGAGCTCGATGGCAACCAGGTTGTGGACCTGTAAGGTTAAATACTCCGGCATTCAGTCAAGTCATGTGGAGAGGGATGTTGCACATGACAGCGGGTGGTAATCGTGAACGGTTTCCCTAACCATTTCGTTGGTGACTGGCAGTCTTTTCCTGAGCAGGGATGTCATGACTTCCACTATGGCGTCATGGAGCTTGGGAAACCGGAGCAATTCCTGAAAACAATAGCAATTAATCTCCGGTTAATACAGTATATTTGGGATACAATCTTTCATCTTACGAAAAACTTCAGCTGACCGCTGATTGGCTACCCGGTTGACAAATGTTTTTGAATTGAGGTGCTCCACTCTGATACAAAATTAAACTAGAGCTCGGGCAATCTGGATCGTAAAGGTGCTTTTATTGTCACATACATTTGCGAAATTCATCCTCTGCATTTAACCCATCCCTCAAGGCAGCAGTGAGCAGCCGCTGTGCAGCGCCCAGGGACCAACTTCAGATCGGAGCCAGTGTCACTGGTCACATGACACTGGCTGAAGGGTGAACCTGACATGTTTTTAGATTAGGTTTTTATGTAGTAAGAGACTCACACCTGCTCCTTTAATGCTTGTAACTGTATTCACCATAACTGTCTTTGGATAAAAGAGTCTGCTAAGCAACCCAATTCATTGGAACAGCACCATCATACTCATCAGCACCAGAGAGTCTGTACTGCCTTCTAGCAAGGCCCACCTGTGTACTGTAGTTGCTGCAGTGCTGGATGATCCTCTGCATCTCTTCATGAACCAGCTCCACACAGCGCAGGCTGGGTTCCTCCAGACGCTTCACCTGCCTCTTCACCAGCAGCTCGAAAGACACCTCAGGGACGAATAAAGCAGGTCTTGGGCCCTACACACACACACACACACAAACAATCATAACTATCCAAGAGTATCTCACAAGGTTGCCGTTTTAGGAAGAATGCATG